>OZ035835.1:39990010-40005010 GCA_964034765.1 Knipowitschia caucasica
CCTCTCCATGGTGAGTGTGACCTGGGCCTCTCCATGGTGAGTGTGACCTGGGCCTCTCCATGGTGAGTGTGACCTGGGCCTCTCCATGGTGAGTGTGACCTGGGCCTCTCCATGGTGAGTGTGACCTGGGCCTCTCCATGGTGAGTGTGACCTGGGCCTCTCCATGGTGAGTGTGACCTGGGCCTCTCCATGGTGAGTGTGACCTGGGCCTCTCCATGGTGAGTGTGACCTGGGCCTCTCCATGGTGAGGTTGTCCTGGGCCTCTCCATGGTGAGTGTGACCTGGGCCTCTCCATGGTGAGGTTGTCCTGGGCCTCTCCATGGTGAGTGTGACCTGGGCCTCTCCATGGTGAGTGTGACCTGGGCCTCTCCATGGTGAGTGTGACCTGGGCCTCTCCATGGTGAGTGTGACCTGGGCCTCTCCATGGTGAGTGTGACCTGGGCCTCTCCATGGTGAGTGTGACCTGGGCCTCTCCATGGTGAGTGTGACCTGGGCCTCTCCATGGTGAGTGTGACCTGGGCCTCTCCATGGTGAGTGTGACCTGGGCCTCTCCATGGTGAGTGTGACCTGGGCCTCTCCATGGTGAGGTTGTCCTGGGCCTCTCCATGGTGAGTGTGACCTGGGCCTCTCCATGGTGAGTGTGACCTGGGCCTCTCCATGGTGAGTGTGACCTGGGCCTCTCCATGGTGAGTGTGACCTGGGCCTCTCCATGGTGAGTGTGACCTGGGCCTCTCCATGGTGAGTGTGACCTGGGCCTCTCCATGGTGAGTGTGACCTGGGCCTCTCCATGGTGAGTGTGACCTGGGCCTCTCCATGGTGAGTGTGACCTGGGCCTCTCCATGGTGAGTGTGACCTGGGCCTCTCCATGGTGAGTGTGACCTGGGCCTCTCCATGGTGAGGTTGTCCTGGGCCTCTCCATGGTGAGTGTGACCTGGGCCTCTCCATGGTGAGTGTGACCTGGGCCTCTCCATGGTGAGGTTGTCCTGGGCCTCTCCATGGTGAGTGTGACCTGGGCCTCTCCATGGTGAGTGTGACCTGGGCCTCTCCATAGTGAGTGTGACCTGGGCCTCTCCATGGTGAGGTTGTCCTGGGCCTCTCCATGGTGAGTGTGACCTGGGCCTCTCCGTGGTGAGGTTGTCCTGGGCCTCTCCATGGTGAGTGTGACCTGGGCCTCTCCATGGTGAGGTTGTCCTGGGCCTCTCCATGGTGAGTGTGACCTGGGCCTCTCCGTGGTGAGTGTGACCTGGGCCTCTCCATGGTGAGTGTGACCTGGGCCTCTCCATGGTGAGTGTGACCTGGGCCTCTCCATGGTGAGTGTGACCTGGGCCTCTCCATGGTGAGTGTGACCTGGGCCTCTCCATGGTGAGGTTGTCCTGGGCCTCTCCATGGTGAGTGTGACCTGGGCCTCTCCATGGTGAGTGTGACCTGGGCCTCTCCATGGTGAGTGTGACCTGGGCCTCTCCATGGTGAGGTTGTCCTGGGCCTCTCCATGGTGAGTGTGACCTGGGCCTCTCCGTGGTGAGTGTGACCTGGGCCTCTCCATGGTGAGTGTGACCTGGGCCTCTCCATGGTGAGTGTGACCTGGGCCTCTCCATGGTGAGTGTGACCTGGGCCTTTCCATGGTGAGTGTGACCTGGGCCTCTCCATGGTGAGTGTGACCTGGGCCTCTCCATGGTGAGTGTGACCTGGGCCTCTCCATGGTGAGTGTGACCTGGGCCTCTCCATGGTGAGTGTGACCTGGGCCTCTCCATGGTGAGTGTGACCTGGGCCTCTCCATGGTGAGTGTGACCTGGGCCTTTCCATGCTAATTAGTATATAATTTATGGTTAATTAGCTCTTAACCCTATTTCATTCTATTTATTACTTTTATCTCTCTTTTTAACTCCACATTTTGAGTTTTAAGCCAAATACATGGTGTTGGAGCTTCTCATTCTCCCGCTGACCTCCATCTTGTGTGTCCCTCTGACCTCCATCTTGTGTGTCCCTCTGACCTCCATCTTGTGTGTCCCTCTGACCTCCATCTTGTGTGTCCCTCTGACCTCCATCTTGTATGTCCCTCTGACCTCCATCTTGTGTGTCCCTCTGACCTCCATCTTGTGTGTCCCTCTGACCTCCATCTTGTGTGTCCCTCTGACCTCCATCTTGTGTGTCCCTCTGACCTCCATCTTGTGTGTCCCTCTGACCTCCATCTTGTGTGTCCCTCTGACCTCCATCTTGTGTGTCCCTCTGACCTCCATCTTGTGTGTCCCTCTGACCTCCATCTTGTGTGTCCCTCTGACCTCCATCTTGTGTGTCCCTCTGACCTCCATCTTGTGTGTCCCTCTGACCTCCATCTTGTGTGTCCCTCTGACCTCCATCTTGTGTGTCCCTCTGACCTCCATCTTGTGTGTGTCCCTCTGACCTCCATCTTGTGTGTCCCGCTGACCTCCATCTTGTGTGTCCCGCTGACCTACATCTTGTGTGTCCCTCTGACCTCCATCTTGTGTGTCCCTCTGACCTCCATCTTGTGTGTCCCTCTGACCTCCATCTTGTGTGTCCCGCTGACCTCCATCTTGTGTGTCCCGCTGACCTCCATCTTGTGTGTCCAGGTTGGGCAGCTCAGAAAACTGACCCGTGACACTGGGGTCGCTCTGATCCTCCTGATCACAGCCAAACTGTGAGTTTCTCTGTCTCTGACGTGTGTGTGTTTCTCTCTCTGACGTGTGTGTCTGTGTCTCTCTGACGTGTTTGTGTTTCTCTGTTTCTGACGTGTGTGTGTGTCTGTTTCTCTGTCTCTGACGTGTGTGTGTGTGTCTCTGTCTCTGACGTGTCTGTGTTTCTCTCTCTGACGTGTGTGTCTGTGTCTCGGTGTGTTTGTATGTGTGTCTCTGTCTATCTCTGTGTGTGTCTCTCTGACGTGTGTGTGTTTCTCTATCTCTGACGTGTGTGTGTGTGTGTCTAGGCTGGTGATGCCGCTGGTGTGTAAGGACATGGTGGAGATCCTGGATGTGGGCGTGAACAGCAGCAGTTCGAACCACACCAGTTTGTCCAACTTTGCGTTTCTGTACGGAGTCTTCCCCACTGCCCCCAGCGTGGCCATCTACGCCGCTCACTACAACATGGAGCTGGAAGTGGTCGGTACAGCTGCTATCATAGCAGCTGTATAAGTACTGCTGCTGTCACACCTGTTTAAGATCACAGCAGCTGTATAAGTACTGCTGCTGTCGCACCTGTTTAAGATCACAGCAGCTGTATAAGTACTGCTGCTGTCGCACCTGTTTAAGATCACAGCAGCTGTATAAGTACTGCTGCTGTCACACCTGTTTAAGATCACAGCAGCTGTATAAGTACTGCTGCTGTCACACCTGTTTAAGATCACAGCAGCTGTATAAGTACTGCTGCTGTCACACCTGTTTAAGATCACAGCAGCTGTATAAGTACTGCTGCTGTCACACCTGTTTAAGATCACAGCAGCTGTATAAGTACTGCTGCTGTCGCACCTGTTTAAGATCACAGCAGCTGTATAAGAAATGTATTTCTTTGGTCATTATGAACACTAGATCTTAGGTCACATGTTTTCAAAGATCGAATACTGTACATACAATATACAATATCATAAACACAGTTAACCAAGCACCCTAAAGGGACACACACAAACATAGACACACACACACACACACACACACACACACACACACACACACCTCTGAAGCTTCATGGCTGAGTGTGTGTGTTCCACAGGTGACCTCAGGGATGGTGATCAGCACGTTCCTGTCTGCTCCCATCATGTATGTGTCGTCATGGTTACTGACCATCCCCCTCATGGACCCCCGCCCTCTCATCAGCGAGCTGCAGAACGTCAGCTTCAACATCAGCGTGGTCTGTCTGCTATCTCTGGTGAGAGAGACAACCTCTGTGTGAGAGAGACAACCTCTGTGTGAGAGAGACTACCTCTGTGAGAGAGAGACTACCTCTGTGTGAGAAACACTACCTCTGTGTGAGAAACACTACCTCTGTGTGAGAAACACTACCTCTGTGTGTGAGAGACTACCTCTGTGTGAGAGAGACAACCTCTGTGTGAGAGAGACTACCTCTGTGTGAGAGAGACTACCTCTGTGTGAGAAACACTACCTCTGTGTGAGAGAGACTACCTCTGTGTGAGAGACTCTACCTCTGTGTGAGAAACACTACCTCTGTGTGAGAGAGACTACCTCTGTGTGAGAGAGACTACCTCTGTGTGAGAAACACTACCTCTGTGTGAGAGAGACTACCTCTGTGTGAGAGACTCTACCTCTGTGTGAGAAACACTACCTCTGTGTGAGAGAGACTACCTCTGTGTGAGAAACACTACCTCTGTGTGAGAGAGACTACCTCTGTGTGAGAAACACTACCTCTGTGTGAGAGACTCTACCTCTGTGTGAGAAACACTACCTCTGTGTGAGAGAGACTACCTCTGTGTGAGAGACACTACCTCTGTGTGAGAGAGACTACCTCTGTGTGAGAGAGACTACCTCTGTGTGAGAGAGACTACCTCTGTGTGAGAGAGACTACCTCTGTGTGAGAGAGACTACCTCTGTGTGAGAGAGACTACCTCTGTGTGAGAGAGACTACCTCTGTGTGAGAGACACTACCTCTGTGTGAGAGAGACTACCTCTGTGTGAGAGAGACTACCTCTGTGTGAGAGAGACTACCTCTGTGTGAGAGAGACTACCTCTGTGTGAGAAAACTACCTCTGTGTGTGAGAAACACTACCTCTGTGTGAGAGAGACTACCTATGTGTGAGAGACTCTACCTCTGTGTGAGAAACACTCACTCTGTGTGAGAGAGACTACCTCTGTGTGAGAGACTACCTCTGTGTGAGAAACTACCTGTGTGAGAACTACCTCTGTGTGAGAGAGACTACCTCTGTGTGAGAGAGACTACCTCTGTGTGAGAAACACTACCTCTGTGTGAGAGAGACTACCTCTGTGTGAGAGAGACTCTACCTCTGTGTGAGAAACACTACCTCTGTGTGAGAGAGACTACCTCTGTGTGAGAAACACTACCTCTGTGTGAGAGAGACTACACCTCTGTGTGAGAGAGACTACACCTCTGTGTGAGAGAGACTACCTCTGTGTGAGAGAGACTACCTCTGTGTGAGAGAGACTACCTCTGTGTGAGAGACACTACCTCTGTGTGAGAGAGACTACCTCTGTGTGAGAGAGACTACCTCTGTGTGAGAGAGACTACCTCTGTGTGAGAGAGACTACCTCTGTGGTGAGAGAACTACCTCTGTGTGAGAGAGACTACCTCTGTGTGAGAGAGACTACCTCTGTGTGAGAGAGACTACCTCTGTGTGAGAGAGACTACCTCTGTGTGAGAGAGACTACCTCTGTGTGAGAGAGACTACCTCTGTGTGAGAGAGACTACCTCTGTGTGAGAGAGACTACCTCTGTGTGAGAGAGACTACCTCTGTGTGAGAGAGACTACCTCTGTGTGAGAGAGACTACCTCTGTGTGAGAGAGACTACCTCTGTGTGAGAGACACTACCTCTGTGTGAGAGAGACTACCTCTGTGTGAGAGAGACTACCTCTGTGGAGAGAGGAGACTACCTCTGTGTGAGAAACACTACCTCTGTGTGAGAGAGACTACTCTGTGTGTGAGAGACACTACCTCTGTGTGAGAAACACTACCTCTGTGTGAGAGAGACTACCTCTGTGTGGAGAGACTACCTCTGTGTGTGAGAAACACTACCTCTGTGTGAGAGAGACTACCTCTGTGTGGAGAGACACTACTCTGTGTGAACTACTCTGTGAGAGACACTACCTCTTGTGTGAGAGAGACTACCTCTGTGTGAGAGACTACCTCTGTGTGAGAGACACTACCTCTGTGTGTGAGAGAACTACCTCTGTGTGAGAGAGACACTACCTCTGTGTGAGAGACACTACCTCTGTGTGAGAGAGACTACCTCTGTGTGAGAGAGACTACCTCTGTGTGAGAGAGACTACCTCTGTGTGAGAGAGACTACCTCTGTGTGAGAGAGACTACCTCTGTGTGAGAGAGACTACCTCTGTGTGAGAGAGACTACCTCTGTGTGAGAGAGACTACCTCTGTGTGAGAGAGACTACCTCTGTGTGAGAGAGACTACACCTCTGTGTGAGAGAGACTACCTCTGTGTGAGAGAGACTACCTCTGTGTGAGAGAGACTACCTCTGTGTGAGAGAGACTACCTCTGTGTGAGAGAGACTACCTCTGTGTGAGAGAGACTACCTCTGTGTGAGAGAGACTACCTCTGTGTGAGAGAGACTACCTCTGTGTGAGAGAGACTACCTCTGTGTGAGAGAGACTACCTCTGTGTGAGAGAGACTACCTCTGTGTGAGAGACACTACCTCTGTGTGAGAGACTACCTCTGTGTGAGAGAACTACCTCTGTGTGAGAGAACTACCTCTGTGTGAGAGAGACACTACCTCTGTGTGAGAGACACTACCTCTGTGTGAGAGAGACTACCTCTGTGTGAGAGAGACTACCTCTGTGTGAGAGAGACTACCTCTGTGTGAGAGACACTACCTCTGTGTGAGAGAGACTACCTCTGTGTGAGAGAGACTACCTCTGTGTGAGAGAGACTACCTCTGTGTGAGAGAGACTACCCTCTGTGTGAGAGAGACTACCTCTGTGTGAGAGAGACTACCTCTGTGTGGAGAGACTACACCTGTGAGAGAGACTCTACCTCTGTGAGAGAGACTGCCTCTGTGTGAGAGAGACTACCTCTGTGTGAGAGACACTACCTCTGTGTGAGAGAGACTACCTCTGTGTGAGAGAGACTACCTCTGTGTGAGAGAGACTACCTCTGTGTGAGAGAGACTACACCTCTGTGTGAGAGAGACTACCTCTGTGTGAGAGAGACTACCTCTGTGTGAGAGAGACTACCTCTGTGTGAGAGACACTACCTCTGTGTGAGAGAGACTACACCTCTGTGTGAGAGAGACTACCTCTGTGTGAGAGAGACTACCTCTGTGTGAGAGAGACTACCTCTGTGTGAGAGACACTACCTCTGTGTGAGAGAGACTACACCTCTGTGTGAGAGAGACTACCTCTGTGTGAGAGAGACTACCTCTGTGTGAGAGAGACACTACCTCTGTGTGGAGAGACACACCTCTGTGTGAGAGAGACTACCTCTGTGTGAGAGAGACTACCTCTGTGTGAGAGACACTACCTCTGTGTGAGAGAGACTACCTCTGTGTGAGAGACACTACCTCTGTGTGAGAGAGACTACCTCTGTGTGAGAGACACTACCTCTGTGTGTGAGAGACACTACCTCTGTGTGAGAGAGACTACCTCTGTGTGAGAGAACTACCTCTGTGTGAGAGACACTACCTCTGTGTGAGAGAGACTACCTCTGTGTGAGAGACACTACCTCTGTGTGAGAGAGACTACCTCTGTGTGAAACACTACCTCTGTGTGAGAGACACTACCTCTGTGTGAGAGAGACTACCTCTGTGTGAGAGAGACTACCTCTGTGTGAGAGAGACTACCTCTGTGTGAGAGAGACTACCTCTGTGTGAGAGAGACTACCTCTGTGTGAGAAACACTACCTCTGTGTGAGAGACACTACCTCTGTGTGAGAGACACTACCTCTGTGTGAGAGAGACTACCTCTGTGTGAGAGAGACTACCTCTGTGTGAGAGAGAACTACACCTCTGTGTGAGAGAGACTACCTCTGTGTGAGAGAGACTACCTCTGTGTGAGAGAGACTACACCTCTGTGTGAGAGAGACTACCTCTGTGTGAGAGAGACTACCTCTGTGTGAGAGAGACTACCTCTGTGTGAGAAACACTACCTCTGTGTGAGAGAGACTACACCTCTGTGTGAGAGAGACTACCTCTGTGTGAGAGAGACTACCTCTGTGTGAGAGAGACTACCTCTGTGTGAGAAACACTACCTCTGTGTGAGAGAGACTACACCTCTGTGTGAGAGAGACTACCTCTGTGTGAGAGAGACTACCTCTGTGTGAGAGACACTACCTCTGTGTGAGAGAGACTACACCTCTGTGTGAGAGAGACTACCTCTGTGTGAGAGAGACTACCTCTGTGTGAGAGACACTACCTCTGTGTGAGAGAGACTACCTCTGTGTGAGAGAGACTACCTCTGTGTGAGAGAGACTACCTCTGTGTGAGAGAGACTACCTCTGTGTGAGAAACACTACCTCTGTGTGAGAGACACTACCTCTGTGTGAGAGACTCTACCTCTGTGTGAGAGAGACTACCTCTGTGTGAGAGAGACTACCTCTGTGTGAGAGACACTACCTCTGTGTGAGAGAGACTGCCTCTGTGTGAGAGAGACTACACCTCTGTGTGAGAGAGACTCTACCTCTGTGTGAGAGACTCTACCTCTGTGTGAGAGACTCTACCTCTGTGTGAGAGACACTACCTCTGTGTGTGAGAGACACTACCTCTGTGTGAGAGAGACTGCCTCTGTGTGAGAGAGACTGCCTCTGTGTGAGAGAGACTACCTCTGTGTGAGAGAGACTACACCTCTGTGTGAGAGAGACTCTACCTCTGTGTGAGAGACTCTACCTCTGTGTGAGAGACACTACCTCTGTGTGTGAGAGACACTACCTCTGTGTGTGAGAGACACTACCTCTGTGTGAGAGAGACTACCTCTGTGTGAGAGACTCTACCTCTGTGTGAGAGACACTACCTCTGTGTGAGAGAGACTACCTCTGTGTGAGAGACACTACCTCTGTGTGAGAGAGACTACCTCTGTGTGTGAGAGACACTACCTCTGTGTGTGAGAGACACTACCTCTGTGTGAGAGAGACTACCTCTGTGTGAGAGACACTACCTCTGTGTGAGAGACACTACCTCTGTGTGAGAGAGACTACCTCTGTGTGAGAGACACTACCTCTGTGTGAGAGAGACTACCTCTGTGTGAGAGACACTACCTCTGTGTGTGAGAGACACTACCTCTGTGTGAGAGAGACTACCTCTGTGTGAGAGAGACTACCTCTGTGTGAGAGAGACTACCTCTGTGTGAGAGACACTACCTCTGTGTGAGAGAGACTACCTCTGTGTGAGAGACACTACCTCTGTGAGAGAGAGACTGCCTCTGTGTGAGAGAGACTGCCTCTGTGTGAGAGAGACTACACCTGTGAGAGAGACTCTACCTCTGTGAGAGAGACTGCCTCTGTGTGAGAGAGACTACACCTGTGAGAGAGACTCTACCTCTGTGTGAGAGACACTACCTCTGTGAGAGAGAGACTGCCTCTGTGTGAGAGAGACTACCTCTGTGAGAGAGAGACTACCTCTGTGTGAGAGAGACTACCTCTGTGTGAGAGAGACTCTACCTCTGTGTGAGAGAGACTCTACCTCTGTGAGAGAGACTACCTCTGTGTGAGAGAGACTCTACCTCTGTGAGAGAGAGACTGCCTCTGTGTGAGAGACCCTACCTCTGTGAGAGAGACCCTACCTCACTATAGATAGATGGATAAATAGTAAACATGTGTTGCAGGTGTGGACCATCGCTGTGATGCTGCTGAGCAGGAAGTTCAACAGACTCCCTCATGTCTTTGCCCTGAACCTCTTCTTAGCTCAGGTCAGTGACACTGCAGCTGTGTTAGCTCAGGTCAGTGACACTGCAGCTGTGTTAGCTCAGGTCAGTGACACTGCAGCTGTGTTAGCTCAGGTCAGTGACACTGCAGCTGTGTTAGCTCAGGTCAGTGACACTGCAGCTGTGTTAGCTCAGGTCAGTGACACTGCAGCTGTGTTAGCTCAGGTCAGTGACACTGCAGCTGTGTTAGCTCAGGTCAGTGACACTGCAGCTGTGTTAGCTCAGGTCGGTGACACTGCAGCTGTGTTAGCTCAGGTCAGTGACACTGCAGCTGTGTTAGCTCAGGTCAGTGACACTGCAGCTGTGTTAGCTCAGGTCAGTGACACTGCAGCTGTGTTAGCTCAAGTCAGTGACACTGCAGCTGTGTTAGCTCAGGTCAGTGACACTGCAGCTGTGTTAGCTCAAGTCAGTGACGCGTGTTAGCTCAGGTCAGTGACACTGCAGCTGTGTTAGCTCAGGTCAGTGACACTGCAGCTGTGTTAGCTCAGGTCAGTGACACTGCAGCTGTGTTAGCTCAGGTCAGTGACACTGCAGCTGTGTTAGCTCAGGTCAGTGACACTGCAGCTGTGTTAGCTCAGGTCGGTGACACTGCAGCTGTGTTAGCTCAGGTCGGTGACACTGCAGCTGTGTTAGCTCAGGTCAGTGACACTGCAGCTGTGTTAGCTCAGGTCAGTGACACTGCAGCTGTGTTAGCTCAGGTCAGTGACACTGCAGCTGTGTTAGCTCAGGTCAGTGACACTGCAGCTGTGTTAGCTCAGGTCAGTGACACTGCAGCTGTGTTAGCTCAGGTCAGTGACACTGCAGCTGTGTTAGCTCAGGTCAGTGACACTGCAGCTGTGTTAGCTCAGGTCGGTGACACTGCAGCTGTGTTAGCTCAGGTCAGTGACACTGCAGCTGTGTTAGCTCAGGTCAGTGACACTGCAGCTGTGTTAGCTCAGGTCAGTGACACTGCAGCTGTGTTAGCTCAGGTCAGTGACACTGCAGCTGTGTTAGCTCAGGTCAGTGACACTGCAGCTGTGTTAGCTCAGGTCAGTGACACTGCAGCTGTGTTAGCTCAGGTCAGTGACACTGCAGCTGTGTTAGCTCAGGTCAGTGACACTGCAGCTGTGTTAGCTCAGGTCAGTGACACTGCAGCTGTGTTAGCTCAGGTCAGTGACACGTGTTAGCTCAAGTCAGTGACGCGTGTTAGCTCAGGTCAGTGACACTGCAGCTGTGTTAGCTCAGGTCAGTGACACTGCAGCTGTGTTAGCTCAGGTCAGTGACACTGCAGCTGTGTTAGCTCAGGTCAGTGACACTGCAGCTGTGTTAGCTCAGGTCAGTGACACTGCAGCTGTGTTAGCTCAGGTCAGTGACACTGCAGCTGTGTTAGCTCAGGTCAGTGACACTGCAGCTGTGTTAGCTCAGGTCAGTGACACTGCAGCTGTGTTAGCTCAGGTCAGTGACACTGCAGCTGTGTTAGCTCAGGTCAGTGACACTGTCAGTGACTGTGTTAGCTCAGGTCAGTGACACTGCAGCTGTGTTAGCTCAGGTCAGTGACACTGCAGCTGTGTTAGCTCAGGTCAGTGACACTGCAGCTGTGTTAGCTCAGGTCAGTGACACTGCAGCTGTGTTAGCTCAGGTCAGTGACACTGCAGCTGTGTTAGCTCAGGTCAGTGACACTGCAGCTGTGTTAGCTCAGGTCAGTGACACTGCAGCTGTGTTAGCTCAGGTCAGTGACACTGCAGCTGTGTTAGCTCAGGTCAGTGACACTGCAGCTGTGTTAGCTCAGGTCAGTGACACTGCAGCTGTGTTAGCTCAGGTCAGTGACACTGCAGCTGTGTTAGCTCAGGTCAGTGACACTGCAGCTGTGTTAGCTCAGGTCAGTGACACTGCAGCTGTGTTAGCTCAGGTCAGTGACACTGCAGCTGTGTTAGCTCAGGTCAGTGACACTGCAGCTGTGTTAGCTCAGGTCAGTGACACTGCAGCTGTGTTAGCTCAGGTCAGTGACACTGCAGCTGTGTTAGCTCAGGTCAGTGACACTGCAGCTGTGTTAGCTCAGGTCAGTGACACTGCAGCTGTGTTAGCTCAGGTCAGTGACACTGCAGCTGTGTTAGCTCAGGTCAGTGACACTGCAGCTGTGTTAGCTCAGGTCAGTGACACTGCAGCTGTGTTAGCTCAGGTCAGTGACACTGCAGCTGTGTTAGCTCAGGTCGGTGACACTGCAGCTGTGTTAGCTCAGGTCAGTGACACTGCAGCTGTGTTAGCTCAGGTCAGTGACACTGCAGCTGTGTTAGCTCAGGTCAGTGACACTGCAGCTGTGTTAGCTCAGGTCAGTGACACTGCAGCTGTGTTAGCTCAGGTCAGTGACACTGCAGCTGTGTTAGCTCAGGTCAGTGACACTGCAGCTGTGTTAGCTCAGGTCAGTGACACTGCAGCTGTGTTAGCTCAGGTCAGTGACACTGCAGCTGTGTTAGCTCAGGTCAGTGACACTGCAGCTGTGTTAGCTCAGGTCAGTGACACTGCAGCTGTGTTAGCTCAGGTCAGTGACACTGCAGCTGTGTTAGCTCAGGTCAGTGACACTGCAGCTGTGTTAGCTCAGGTCAGTGACGCGTGTTAGCTCAAGTCAGTGACGCGTGTTAGCTCAGGTCAGTGACACTGCAGCTGTGTTAGCTCAGGTCAGTGACACTGCAGCTGTGTTAGCTCAGGTCAGTGACACTGCAGCTGTGTTAGCTCAGGTCAGTGACACTGCAGCTGTGTTAGCTCAGGTCAGTGACACTGCAGCTGTGTTAGCTCAGGTCAGTGACACTGCAGCTGTGTTAGCTCAGGTCAGTGACACTGCAGCTGTGTTAGCTCAGGTCAGTGACACTGCAGCTGTGTTAGCTCAGGTCAGTGACACTGCAGCTGTGTTAGCTCAGGTCAGTGACACTGCAGCTGTGTTAGCTCAGGTCAGTGACACTGCAGCTGTGTTAGCTCAGGTCGGTGACACTGCAGCTGTGTTAGCTCAGGTCAGTGACACTGCAGCTGTGTTAGCTCAGGTCAGTGACACTGCAGCTGTGTTAGCTCAGGTCAGTGACACTGCAGCTGTGTTAGCTCAAGTCAGTGACGCGTGTTAGCTCAGGTCAGTGACACTGCAGCTGTGTTAGCTCAGGTCAGTGACACTGCAGCTGTGTTAGCTCAGGTCGGTGACACTGCAGCTGTGTTAGCTCAGGTCGGTGACACTGCAGCTGTGTTAGCTCAGGTCAGTGACACTGCAGCTGTGTTAGCTCAAGTCAGTGACACTGCAGCTGTGTTAGCTCAGGTCAGTGACACTGCAGCTGTGTTAGCTCAGGTCAGTGACACTGCAGCTGTGTTAGCTCAGGTCAGTGACACTGCAGCTGTGTTAGCTCAGGTCAGTGACACTGCAGCTGTGTTAGCTCAGGTCAGTGACACTGCAGCTGTGTTAGCTCAGGTCAGTGACACTGCAGGTGTGTTAGCTCAGGTCAGTGACACTGCAGCTGTGTTAGCTCAGGTCAGTGACACTGCAGCTGTGTTAGCTCAGGTCAGTGACACTGCAGCTGTGTTAGCTCAGGTCAGTGACACTGCAGCTGTGTTAGCTCAGGTCAGTGACACTGCAGCTGTGTTAGCTCAGGTCAGTGACACTGCAGCTGTGTTAGCTCAGGTCAGTGACACTGCAGCTGTGTTAGCTCAGGTCAGTGACACTGCAGCTGTGTTAGCTCAGGTCAGTGACACTGCAGCTGTGTTAGCTCAGGTCAGTGACACTGCAGCTGTGTTAGCTCAGGTCAGTGACACTGCAGCTGTGTTAGCTCAGGTCAGTGACACTGCAGCTGTGTTAGCTCAGGTCAGTGACACTGCAGCTGTGTTAGCTCAGGTCAGTGACACTGCAGCTGTGTTAGCTCAGGTCAGTGACACTGCAGCTGTGTTAGCTCAGGTCAGTGACACTGCAGCTGTGTTAGCTCAGGTCGGGTGACACTGCAGCTGTGTTAGCTCAGGTCGGTGACACTGCAGCTGTGTTAGCTCAGGTCAGTGACACTGCAGCTGTGTTAGCTCAGGTCAGTGACACTGCAGCTGTGTTAGCTCAGGTCAGTGACACTGCAGCTGTGTTAGCTCAGGTCAGTGACACTGCAGCTGTGTTAGCTCAGGTCAGTGACACTGCAGCTGTGTTAGCTCAGGTCAGTGACACTGCAGCTGTGTTAGCTCAGGTCAGTGACACTGCAGCTGTGTTAGCTCAGGTCGGTGACACTGCAGCTGTGTTAGCTCAGGTCGGTGACACTGCAGCTGTGTTAGCTCAGGTCGGTGACACTGCAGCTGTGTTAGCTCAGGTCGGTGACACTGCAGCTGTGTTAGCTCAGGTCGGTGACACTGCAGCTGTGTTAGCTCAGGTCGGTGACACTGCAGCTGTGTTAGCTCAGGTCGGTGACACTGCAGCTGTGTTAGCTCAGGTCGGTGACACTGCAGCTGTGTTAGCTCAGGTCGGTGACACTGCAGCTGTGTTAGCTCAGGTCGGTGACACTGCAGCTGTGTTAGCTCAGGTCAGTGACACTGCAGCTGTGTTAGCTCAGGTCAGTGACACTGCAGCTGTGTTAGCTCAGGTCAGTGACACTGCAGCTGTGTTAGCTCAGGTCAGTGACACTGCAGCTGTGTTAGCTCAGGTCAGTGACACTGCAGCTGTGTTAGCTCAGGTCAGTGACACTGCAGCTGTGTTAGCTCAGGTCAGTGACACTGCAGCTGTGTTAGCTCAGGTCAGTGACACTGCAGCTGTGTTAGCTCAGGTCAGTGACACTGCAGCTGTGTTAGCTCAGGTCGGTGACACTGCAGCTGTGTTAGCTCAGGTCGGTGACACTGCAGCTGTGTTAGCTCAAGTCAGTGACACTGCAGCTGTGTTAGCTCAGGTCAGTGACACTGCAGCTGTGTTAGCTCAGGTCAGTGACGCGTGTTAGCTCAGGTCAGTGACGCGTGTTAGCTCAAGTCAGTGACGCGTGTTAGCTCAGGTCAGTGACACGTGTTAGCTCAGGTCAGTGACACGTGTTAGCTCAGGTCAGTGACACGTGTTAGCTCAGGTCAGTGACACGTGTTAGCTCAGGTCAGTGACACGTGTTAGCTCAGGTCAGTGACGCGTGTTAGCTCAGGTCAGTGACGCGTGTTAGCTCAGGTCAGTGACACGTGTTAGCTCAGGTCAGTAACGCGTGTTAGCTCAGGTCAGTGACACGTGTTAGCTCAGGTCAGTGACACGTGTTAGCTCAGGTCAGTGACGCGTGTTAGCTCAGGTCAGTGACACTGCAGCTGTGTTAGCTCAGGTCAGTGACACTGCAGCTGTGTTAGCTCAGGTCAGTGACACTGCAGCTGTGTTAGCTCAGGTCAGTGACACTGCAGCTGTGTTAGCTCAGGTCGGTGACACTGCAGCTGTGTTAGCTCAGGTCAGTGACACTGCAGCTGTGTTAGCTCAGGTCAGTGACACT
>OZ035835.1:40012510-40107510 GCA_964034765.1 Knipowitschia caucasica
ATTCACACATGTTGTTTCTAAACATGCATAATCCATTCACACATGTTTCTAAACATGCATAATCAATACACACATGTTTCTAAACATGCATAATCCATTCACACATGTTGTTTCTAAACATGCATAATCCATACACATGTTTCTAAACATGCATAATCCATACACACATGTTTCTAAACATACATAATCCATACACACATGTTGTTTCTAAACATACATAATCCATACACACATGTTTCTAAACATGCATAATCCATACACACATGTTTCTAAACATGCATAATCCATACACACATGTTTCTAAACATGCATAATCCATACACACATGTTTCTAAACATACATAATCCATACACACATGTTTCTAAACATACATAATCCATACACACATGTTTCTAAACATACATAATCCATACACACATGTTTCTAAACATGCATAATCCATACACACATGTTTCTAAACATGCATAATCCATACACACATGTTTCTAAACATACATAATCCATACACACATGTTGTTTCAGACACTTCTCATGTTTCAGAGCTGCAGAACGGTTCCCCGCCTCAGTCCGTCCCTGACACGTCTTCTCGGGGAGAGCCTGCCCTTAGCACAGGTACAGACTGATGTGTGTCCACCTAATAATGAGCTAATGATTATTTATATTTATCTTGTCTGAAAATTTCTATTCAGAAAAAAATCATTTATTATAAGACTAGGAACATAGAGTCAGGGCCCTGTGCTCCTCAGAGTCCCAGCAGGAGTCCAGTCCCTGTGCTCCTCAGAGTCCCAGCAGGAGGCCAGTCCCTGTGCTCCTCAGAGTCCCAGCAGGAGTCCAGTCCCTGTGCTCCTCAGAGTCCCAGCAGGAGGCCAGTCCCTGTGCTCCTCAGAGTCCCAGCAGGAGTCCAGTCCCTGTGCTCCTCAGAGTCCCAGCAGGAGGCCAGTCCCTGTGCTCCTCAGAGTCCCAGCAGGAGTCCAGTCCCTGTGCTCCTCAGAGTCCCAGCAGGAGGCCAGTCCTTGTGCTCCTCAGAGTCCCAGCAGGAGGCCAGTCCCTGTGCTCCTCAGAGTCCCAGCAGGAGGCCAGTCCCTGTGCTCCTCAGAGTCCCAGCAGGAGGCCAGTCCCTGTGCTCCTCAGAGGCCCAGCAGGAGGCCAGTCCCTGTGCTCCTCAGAGGCCCAGCAGGAGGCCAGTCCCTGTGCTCCTCAGAGGCCCAGCAGGAGGCCAGTCCCTGTGCTCCTCAGAGTCCCAGCAGGAGGCCAGTCCCTGTGCTCCTCAGAGTCCCAGCAGGAGGCCAGTCCCTGTGCTCCTCAGAGTCCCAGCAGGAGTCCAGTCCCTGTGCTCCTCAGAGTCCCAGCAGGAGGCCAGTCCCTGTGCTCCTCAGAGTCCCAGCAGGAGTCCAGTCCCTGTGCTCCTCAGAGTCCCAGCAGGAGGCCAGTCCTTGTGCTCCTCAGAGTCCCAGCAGGAGGCCAGTCCCTGTGCTCCTCAGAGTCCCAGCAGGAGGCCAGTCCCTGTGCTCCTCAGAGTCCCAGCAGGAGGCCAGTCCCTGTGCTCCTCAGAGGCCCAGCAGGAGGCCAGTCCCTGTGCTCCTCAGAGGCCCAGCAGGAGGCCAGTCCCTGTGCTCCTCAGAGGCCCAGCAGGAGGCCAGTCCCTGTGCTCCTCAGAGTCCCAGCAGGAGGCCAGTCCCTGTGCTCCTCAGAGTCCCAGCAGGAGGCCAGTCCCTGTGCTCCTCAGAGTCCCAGCAGGAGGCCAGTCCCTGTGCTCCTCAGAGGCCCAGCAGGAGGCCAGTCCCTGTGCTCCTCAGAGGCCCAGCAGGAGGCCAGTCCCTGTGCTCCTCAGAGTCCCAGCAGGAGTCCAGTCCCTGTGCTCCTCAGAGTCCCAGCAGGAGGCCAGTCCCTGTGCTCCTCAGAGTCCCAGCAGGAGGCCAGTCCCTGTGCTCCTCAGAGGCCCAGCAGGAGGCCAGTCCCTGTGCTCCTCAGAGGCCCAGCAGGAGGCCAGTCCCTGTGCTCCTCAGAGTCCCAGCAGGAGGCCAGTCCCTGTGCTCCTCAGAGGCCCAGCAGGAGGCCAGTCCCTGTGCTCCTCAGAGTCCCAGCAGGAGTCCAGTCCCTGTGCTCCTCAGAGTCCCAGCAGGAGTCCAGTCCCTGTGCTCCTCAGAGTCCCAGCAGGAGGCCAGTCCCTGTGCTCCTCAGAGTCCCAGCAGGAGGCCAGTCCCTGTGCTCCTCAGAGGCCCAGCAGGAGGCCAGTCCCTGTGCTCCTCAGAGGCCCAGCAGGAGGCCAGTCCCTGTGCTCCTCAGAGGCCCAGCAGGAGGCCAGTCCCTGTGCTCCTCATATGATGTATGTGTTGTGTGTCTACAGAGCGTCTGTCGGAGCAGCCTCTGAACCTGCCTCCTCCTGGTCCTCCTCCTGATGAGAAGCAGACCCTCCGCCACGTCCTGCTGTGCCTGCTGCTCAGCGTTAGCCTGTTAGCCGTGAGTCTCTTCTCTCCTAAACATCTACATCAGACCCTGGAACATGACTGTGGGAGTGACACAGTGAACTGTTGCTGTATGTTCCAGCTTCTTTCATTCATTCATTGTCTTCCTTCTTTATTAATCCATTTCTGTGTCGGGGGGAACCATCCTCCTCCTGCAGGAAGATGGCTGCTCTGTCAACAAAGACCCTGGTGTTTCAGTGGGGGTTTCAGGCAGGGTGGGGTTAAGTGTCTTGCCCAGGGACACAGCAGCAGCAGACATGGGTCATGCTTCAGCCTCAGCCATCTTCTACCAGAGAGGATGTGTTCTGCTGCTGATGTCGCGATAGATCCAGGACTGAGGCTGTAGACCCAGGACTCAGACTGTAGAACGAGGACTGAGGCTGTAGACCCAGGACTCAGACTGTAGAACGAGGACTGAGGCTGTAGACCCAGGACTCAGACTGTAGAACGAGGACCGAGGCTGTAGACCCAGGACTCAGACTGTAGAACGAGGACTGAGGCTGTAGACCCAGGACTCAGACTGTAGAACGAGGACTGAGGCTGTAGACCCAGGACTCAGACTGTAGAACGAGGACTGAGGCTGTAGACCCAGGACTCAGACTGTAGAACGAGGACTGAGGCTGTAGACCCAGGACTCAGACTGTAGACCGAGGACTGAGGCTGTAGACCCAGGACTCAGACTGTAGAACGAGGACTGAGGCTGTAGACCCAGGACTCAGACTGTAGAACGAGGACTGAGGCTGTAGACCCAGGACTCAGACTGTAGAACGAGGACCGAGGCTGTAGACCCAGGACTCAGACTGTAGAACGAGGACTGAGGCTGTAGACCCAGGACTCAGACTGTAGAACGAGGACTGAGGCTGTAGACCCAGGACTCAGACTGTAGAACGAGGACCGAGGCTGTAGACCCAGGACTCAGACTGTAGAACGAGGACTGAGGCTGTAGACCCAGGACTCAGACTGTAGAACGAGGACCGAGGCTGTAGACCCAGGACTCAGACTGTAAACGAGGACTGAGGCTGTAGATCCAGGACTCAGACTGTAGACCCAGGACTGAGGCTGTAGACCCAGGACTCAGACTGTAGAACGAGGACTGAGGCTGTAGACCCAGGACTCAGACTGTAGAACGAGGACTGAGGCTGTAGACCCAGGACTCAGACTGTAGAACGAGGACTGAGGCTGTAGACCCAGGACTCAGACTGTAGAACGAGGACCGAGGCTGTAGACCCAGGACTGAGGCTGTAGACCCAGGACTGAGGCTGTAGACCCAGGACTCAGACTGTAGAACGAGGACTGAGGCTGTAGACCCAGGACTCAGACTGTAGAACGAGGACTGAGGCTGTAGACCCAGGACTCAGACTGTAGAACGAGGACCGAGGCTGTAGACCCAGGACTCAGACTGTAGAACGAGGACCGAGGCTGTAGACCCAGGACTCAGACTGTAGAACGAGGACTGAGGCTGTAGACCCAGGACTCAGACTGTAGAACGAGGACCGAGGCTGTAGACCCAGGACTCAGACTGTAGAACGAGGACTGAGGCTGTAGACCCAGGACTCAGACTGTAGACCCAGGACTGAGGCTGTAGACCCAGGAATCAGACTGTAGAACGAGGACTGAGGCTGTGGATCCAGGACTCAGACTGTAGAACGAGGACTGAGGCTGTAGACCCAGGACTCAGACTGTAGAACGAGGACTGAGGCTGTAGACCCAGGACTCAGACTGTAGAACGAGGACCGAGGCTGTAGACCCAGGACTGAGGCTGTAGACCCAGGACTCAGACTGTAGAACGAGGACTGAGGCTGTAGACCCAGGACTCAGACTGTAGAACGAGGACTGAGGCTGTAGACCCAGGACTCAGACTGTAGAACGAGGACCGAGGCTGTAGACCCAGGACTCAGACTGTAGAACGAGGACTGAGGCTGTAGACCCAGGACTCAGACTGTAGAACGAGGACTGAGGCTGTAGACCCAGGACTCAGACTGTAGAACGAGGACTGAGGCTGTAGACCCAGGACTCAGACTGTAGAACGAGGACTGAGGCTGCAGACCCAGGACTCAGACTGTAGAACGAGGACTGAGGCTGTAGACCCAGGACTCAGACTGTAGAACGAGGACTGAGGCTGCAGACCCAGGACTCAGACTGTAGAACGAGGACTGAGGCTGTAGACCCAGGACTCAGACTGTAGAACGAGGACTGAGGCTGTAGACCCAGGACTCAGACTGTAGAACGAGGACTGAGGCTGTAGACCCAGGACTCAGACTGTAGAACGAGGACTGAGGCTGTAGACCCAGGACTCAGACTGTAGAACGAGGACTGAGGCTGTAGACCCAGGACTCAGACTGTAGAACGAGGACTGAGGCTGTAGACCCAGGACTCAGACTGTAGAACGAGGGCCGAGGCTGTAGACCCAGGACTCAGACTGTAGAACGAGGACTGAGGCTGTAGACCCAGGACTCAGACTGTAGAACGAGGACTGAGGCTGTAGACCCAGGACTCAGACTGTAGAACGAGGACTGAGGCTGTAGACCCAGGACTCGGACTGGAGAACGAGGACTGAGGCTGTAGACCCAGGACTCAGACTGTAGAACGAGGACTGAGGCTGTAGATCCAGGACTCAGACTGTAGAACGAGGACTGAGGCTGTAGACCCAGGACTCAGACTGTAGAACAAGGACTGAGGCTGCAGACCCAGGACTCAGACTGTAGAACGAGGACCGAGGCTGTAGACCCAGGACTCAGACTGTAGAACGAGGACCGAGGCTGTAGACCCAGGACTCAGACTGTAGAACGAGGACTGAGGCTGTAGACCCAGGACTCAGACTGTAGAACGAGGACTGAGGCTGTAGACCCAGGACTCAGACTGTAGAACGAGGACTGAGGCTGTAGACCCAGGACTCAGACTGTAGAACGAGGACCGAGGCTGTAGACCCAGGACTCAGACTGTAGAACGAGGACTGAGGCTGTAGATCCAGGACTCAGACTGTAGAACGAGGACTGAGGCTGTAGATCCAGGACTCAGACTGTAGAACGAGGACTGAGGCTGTAGACCCAGGACTCAGACTGTAGAACGAGGACTGAGGCTGTAGACCCAGGACTCAGACTGTAGAACGAGGACTGAGGCTGCAGACCCAGGACTCAGACTGTAGAACGAGGACTGAGGCTGTAGACCCAGGACTCAGACTGTAGAACGAGGACCGAGGCTGTAGACCCAGGACTCAGACTGTAGAACGAGGACTGAGGCTGTAGATCCAGGACTCAGACTGTAGAACGAGGACCGAGGCTGTAGACCCAGGACTCAGACTGTAGAACGAGGACTGAGGCTGTAGACCCAGGACTCAGACTGTAGAACGAGGACCGAGGCTGTAGACCCAGGACTCAGACTGTAGAACGAGGACTGAGGCTGTAGACCCAGGACTCAGACTGTAGAACGAGGACTGAGGCTGTAGATCCAGGACTCAGACTGTAGAACGAGGACTGAGGCTGTAGACCCAGGACTCAGACTGTAGAACGAGGACCGAGGCTGTAGACCCAGGACTCAGACTGTAGAACGAGGACTGAGGCTGTAGATCCAGGACTCAGACTGTAGAACGAGGACTGAGGCTGTAGATCCAGGACTCAGACTGTAGAACGAGGACCGAGGCTGTAGACCCAGGACTCAGACTGTAGAACGAGGACCGAGGCTGTAGACCCAGGACTCAGACTGTAGAACGAGGACTGAGGCTGTAGATCCAGGACTCAGACTGTAGAACGAGGACTGAGGCTGTAGATCCAGGACTCAGACTGTAGAACGAGGACTGAGGCTGTAGACCCAGGACTCAGACTGTAGAACGAGGACTGAGGCTGTAGACCCAGGACTCAGACTGTAGAACGAGGACTGAGGCTGTAGACCCAGGACTCAGACTGTAGAACGAGGACTGAGGCTGTAGACCCAGGACTCAGACTGTAGAACGAGGACTGAGGCTGTAGACCCAGGACTCAGACTGTAGAACGAGGACCGAGGCTGTAGACCCAGGACTCAGACTGTAGAACGAGGACCGAGGCTGTAGACCCAGGACTCAGACTGTAGAACGAGGACTGAGGCTGTAGACCCAGGACTCAGACTGTAGAACGAGGACTGAGGCTGTAGACCCAGGACTCAGACTGTAGAACGAGGACTGAGGCTGTAGACCCAGGACTCAGACTGTAGAACGAGGACTGAGGCTGTAGACCCAGGACTCAGACTGTAGAACGAGGACTGAGGCTGTAGACCCAGGACTCAGACTGTAGAACGAGGACTGAGGCTGTAGACCCAGGACTCAGACTGTAGAACGAGGACCGAGGCTAGTAGACCCAGGACTGAGGCTGTAGACCCAGGACTCAGACTGTAGAACGAGGACTGAGGCTGTAGACCCAGGACTCAGACTGTAGAACGAGGACTGAGGCTGTAGACCCAGGACTCAGACTGTAGAACGAGGACTGAGGCTGTAGACCCAGGACTCAGACTGTAGAACGAGGACTGAGGCTGTAGACCCAGGACTCAGACTGTAGAACGAGGACCGAGGCTGTAAACCCCAGGACTGAGGCTGTAGACCCAGGACTCAGACTGTAGAACGAGGACCGAGGCTGTAGACCCAGGACTCAGACTGTAGAACGAGGACTGAGGCTGTAGACCCAGGACTCAGACTGTAGAACGAGGACTGAGGCTGTAGACCCAGGACTCAGACTGTAGAACGAGGACTGAGGCTGTAGACCCAGGACTCAGACTGTAGAACGAGGACCGAGGCTGTAGACCCAGGACTCAGACTGTAGAACGAGGACTGAGGCTGTAGACCCAGGACTCAGACTGTAGAACGAGGACTGAGGCTGTAGACCCAGGACTCAGACTGTAGAACGAGGACCGAGGCTGTAGACCCAGGACTCAGACTGTAGAACGAGGACTGAGGCTGTAGACCCAGGACTCAGACTGTAGAACGAGGACCGAGGCTGTAGACCCAGGACTCAGACTGTAGAACGAGGACTGAGGCTGTAGACCCAGGACTCAGACTGTAGAACGAGGACCGAGGCTGTAAACCCAGGACTGAGGCTGTAGACCCAGGACTCAGACTGTAGAACGAGGACCGAGGCTGTAGACCCAGGACTCAGACTGTAGAACGAGGACTGAGGCTGTAGACCCAGGACTCAGACTGTAGAACGAGGACTGAGGCTGTAGACCCAGGACTCAGACTGTAGAACGAGGACTGAGGCTGTAGACCCAGGACTCAGACTGTAGAACGAGGACTGAGGCTGTAGACCCAGGACTCAGACTGTAGAACGAGGACCGAGGCTGTAGACCCAGGACTCAGACTGTAGAACGAGGACTGAGGCGCAGTCCGCAGGTGCAGATGGAGGAGGCCAGGCTCAGAGGTCCCGTCATCGTACCATGAAACAGACAATGGGACAACAGGTGAATAGCAATGAACAGACTACAGTCAGAATCCTAATAATGCAGCAGTAGCGCGTTCGTCCCCACACTGGGAACTCTTTACATAGATCTGCCTCGATCCTCGTCTGAGTGGTTTCACAGATGAATAGAGTGCTTCAGTAGTGAGTGATGTCACATGTCCTGCTGCCTTCATCAGGTGGTCTCAGCAGGTAAAGAGCAGTGTGTGTTGTGTGCAGAACCTGTCCAGCTGCATGTGGTGGCTGCTGAACAGAGACCCAGGGCGCCTGTACCTGGAGCTGCAGTTCTTCTGCGCCGTGGCCAACTACGGACAGGTGACATCACTTCCTCTGTCTCTCTTTACACAGCATAATAAAGAAGCTAGCATAACATCTAGCTTTAGCATAATAAAGAAGCTAGCATAACATCTAGCTTTAGCATAATAAAGAAGCTAGCATAACATCTCTAGCGTTAGCATAATAAAGAAGCTAGCATAACATCTAGCGTTAGCATAATAAAGAAGCTAGCATAACATCTAGCGTTAGCATAATAAAGAAGCTAGTATAACATCTAGCGTTAGCATAATAAAGAAGCTAGCATAACATCTCTAGCGTTAGCATAATAAAGAAGCTAGCATAACATCTAGCGTTAGCATAATAAAGAAGCTAGCATAACATCTCTAGCGTTAGCATAATAAAGAAGCTAGCATAACATCTAGCGTTAGCATAATAAAGAAGCTAGCATAACATCTAGCTTTAGCATAATAAAGAAGCTAGCATAACATCTAGCTTTAGCATAATAAGAAGCTAGATAACACTAGCATAATAAAGAAGCTAGCATAACATCTAGCTTTAGCATAATAAAAGAAGCTAGCATAACATCTAGCTTTAGCATAATAAAGAAGCTAGCATAACATCTAGCTTTAGCATAATAAAGAAGCTAGCATAACATCTAGCTTTAGCATAATAAAGAAGCTAGCATAACATCTAGCTTTAGCATAATAAAGAAGCTAGCATAACATCTAGCTTTAGCATAATAAAGAAGCTAGCATAACATCTAGCTTTAGCATAATAAAAAGCTAGAAGCTTAGCATAATAAAGAAGCTAGATAACATCTAGCTTTAGCATAATAAAGAAGCTAGCATAACATCTAGCTTTAGCATAATAAAGAAGCTAGCATAACATCTAGCTTTAGCAAATAAGAACTAGCATAATAAAGAAGCTAGCATAACATCTAGCGTTAGCATAATAAAGAAGCTAGCATAACATCTAGCGTTAGCATAATAAAGAAGCTAGCATAACATCTAGCTTTAGCATAATAAAGAAGCTAGCATAACATCTCTAGCTTTAGCATAATAAAGAAGCTAGCATAACATCTAGCTTTAGCATAATAAAGAAGCTAGCATAACATCTAGCGTTAGCATAATAAAGAAGCTAGCATAACATCTAGCGTTAGCATAATAAAGAAGCTAGCATAACATCTAGCTTTAGCATAATAAAGAAGCTAGCATAACATCTAGCTTTAGCATAATAAAGAAGCTAGCATAACATCTAGCTTTAGCATAATAAAGAAGCTAGCATAACATCTAGCTTTAGCATAATAAAGAAGCTAGCATAACATCTAGCTTTAGCATAATAAAGAAGCTAGCATACATAACATCTAGCTTTAGCATAATAAAGAAGCTAGCATAACATCTAGCTTTAGCATAATAAAGAAGCTAGCATAACATCTAGCTTTAGCATAATAAAGAAGCTAGCATAACATCTCTAGCTTTAGCATAATAAAGAAGCTAGCATAACATCTAGCTTTAGCATAATAAAGAAGCTAGCATAACATCTCTAGCTTTAGCATAATAAAGAAGCTAGCATAACATCTAGCTTTAGCATAATAAAGAAGCTAGCATAACATCTAGCTTTAGCATAATAAAGAAGCTAGCATAACATCTAGCGTTAGCATAATAAAGAAGCTAGTATAACATCTAGCGTTAGCATAATAAAGAAGCTAGTATAACAGCTAGCGTTAGCATAATAAAGAAGCTAGCATAACATCTAGCTTTAGCATAATAAAGAAGCTAGCATAACATCTAGCTTTAGCATAATAAAGAAGCTAGCATAACATCTAGCTTTAGCATAATAAAGAAGCTAGCATAACATCTAGCTTTAGCATAATAAAGAAGCTAGCATAACATCTAGCTTTAGCATAATAAAGAAGCTAGCATAACATCTAGCGTTAGCATAATAAAGAAGCTAGCATAACATCTAGCTTTAGCATAATAAAGAAGCTAGTATAACATCTAGCTTTAGCATAATAAAGAAGCTAGCATAACATCTAGCGTTAGCATAATAAAGAAGCTAGCATAACATCTAGCTTTAGCATAATAAAGAAGCTAGCATAACATCTAGCTTTAGCATAATAAAGAAGCTAGTATAACATCTAGCGTTAGCATAATAAAGAAGCTAGCATAACAGCTAGCGTTAGCATAATAAAGAAGCTAGCATAACAGCTAGCGTTAGCATAATAAAGTGTGCATTTCTGTTTTCAGGGGTTTCTGTCGTTTGGAATCTTTGGTCTGAACCTTCCTTTCAAGAAGAGGTGAGATTTATGTTGTTTGTTTATTTGGCCTTTTTCACAGCGTTTTGAGTGATTTCTGCCTGACACACACTTTGAAAACTCTCTGCTGTTTGTCTGTTTTTAATTCCTTTTTTAATTGTTTTTTTTATCCACACTTTTTTCAGATCAGGGATAGTAGAGAATGGCAATGAGCGCTCCATGGTTATGTCCTTATGACTCTTAAAACACACACATCACACGGAACCATCAACATCTCGCCTCAAATTACATCAAAAGTGACATTTGTGTCTTTATTTGTTCGTATTTAAACATTTTACACAATTCACAGAGTTTATGTCCGCCATCTTGGTTTGCTTGAGCTGCCGTGAGACGCTCAGGTTTGTTTACATCATAAACAGCTGACACCTCCATCAAGTCCTTAATCAAGCTGAAAACTGCATAAACAAGTGCTTTGAGAACATGCTTTGATTGGTTCATATGTGGCGCCCCCTGCAGGTGAGAGGGCAGGGCCTGGTTAGTGCTGTGATGGGAGACCTCTGGGAACACCAGGTGCCACAGTGGGGCGGCTGTGGCACACTTCCCCCACATTAGAATGAGTCTGGTGTGTGTGTGGATGGTTGGTGGTGGTGGGAGGGGCTTCTGTCAGTGTGCCCCAGGGCAGCTGTGGCTACAGTAGTTTATCACTGTGTTTGGAGAGAGAGGATAATGATGTAAAGAGACATTATCATTCTTGAAGTGTCCTTCCCTGTGCTGCAGGGTGCTGGCTCTGTGGAATGGGCTGCCCCCTGGTGGTGGGACAGAGGAGGTGCGGCTCACCTGCACCCAGTTTGTGCGTTACCACAAAGAGCAGTGTGTGCAGGACCTGGTGCACACACGCAGGTACGCACATATACATACACACACAGACACACACACGCAGGTACGCACATATACATACACACACACACAGACACACACACGCAGGTACGCACATATACATACACACACAGACACACACACGCAGGTACGCACATATACATACACACACAGACACACACACGCAGGTACGCACATATACATACACACACACGCAGGTACGCACATATACATACACACACAGACACACACACGCAGGTACGCACATATACATACACACACAGACACACACACGCAGGTACGCACATATACATACACACACAGACACACACACGCAGGTACGCACATATACATACACACACAGACACACACACGCAGGTACGCACATATACATACACACATATACACACACACGCACGCACATAGACATACACACACACGCAGGTACGCACATATACATACACACACAGACACACACACGCAGGTACGCACATACATACACACACAGACACACACCACGCAGGTACGCACATATACATACACACACAGACACACACACGCAGGTACGCACATATACATACACACACACGCAGGTACGCACATATACATACACACACAGACACACACACGCAGGTACGCACATATACATACACACACAGACACACACACGCAGGTACGCACATATACATACACACACAGACACACACACGCACGCACATATACATACACACACAGACACACACACGCAGGTACGCACATATACATACACACACAGACACACACACGCAGGTACGCACATATACATACACACACACGCAGGTACGCACATATACATACACACACAGACACACACACGCAGGTACGCACATATACATACACACACAGACACACACACGCAGGTACGCACATATACATACACACACAGACACACACACGCAGGTACGCACATATACATACACACACAGACACACACACGCAGGTACGCACATATACATACACACACACGCAGGTACGCACATATACATACACATACACACACAGACACGCACGCACACATACAGAGACAGACACACACACGCAGGTACGCACATATACATACACACACAGACACACACACGCAGGTACACACATATACATACACACACAGACACACACACGCAGGTACGCACATATACATACACACACAGACACACACACGCAGGTACGCACATATACATACACACACAGACACACACACGCAGGTACGCACATATACATACACACACAGACACACACACGCAGGTACGCACATATACATACACACACAGACACACACACGCAGGTACGCACATATACATACACACACAGACACACACACGCAGGTACGCACATATACATACACACACAGACACACACACGCAGGTACGCACATATACATACACACACAGACACACACACGCAGGTACACACATATACATACACACACAGACACACACACGCAGGTACGCACATATACATACACACACAGACACACACACGCAGGTACGCACATATACATACACACACAGACACACACACGCAGGTACGCACATATACATACACACACAGACACACACACGCAGGTACGCACATATACATACACAAGACACACACACGCAGGTACGCACATATACATACACACACAGACACACACACGCAGGTACGCACATATACATACACACACAGACACACACACGCAGGTACGCACATATACATACACACACAGACACACACACGCAGGTACGCACATATACATACACACACAGACACACACACGCAGGTACGCACATATACATACACACACAGACACACACACGCAGGTACGCACATATACATACACACACAGACACACACACGCAGGTACGCACATATACATACACACACAGACACACACACGCAGGTACACACATATACATACACACACAGACACACACACGCAGGTACGCACATATACATACACACACACGCAGGTACGCACATATACATACACATACACACACAGACACGCACGCACACATACAGAGACAGACACACACACGCAGGTACGCACATATACATACACATACACACACAGACACGCACGCACACATACAGAGACAGACACACACACGCAGGTACGCACATATACATACACATACACACACAGACACGCACGCACACATACAGAGACAGACACACACACGCAGGTACGCACATATACATACACATACACACACAGACACGCACGCACACATACAGAGACAGACACACACACGCAGGTACGCACATATACATACACACACAGACACACACACGCAGGTACGCACATATACATACACACACAGACATTCACACGCAGGTACGCACATACACATACACACACAGACACGCACGCACACATACAGAGACAGACACACACACGCAGGTACGCACATATACATACACACACAGACACACACACGCAGGTACGCACATACACATACACACACAGACACACACACGCAGGTACGCACATACACATACACACACAGACACGCACGCACACATACAGAGACAGACACACACACGCAGGTACGCACATACACATACACACACAGACACACACACGCAGGTACGCACATACACATACACACACAGACACGCACGCACACATACAGAGACAGACACACACACGCAGGTACGCACATATACATACACACACAGACACACACACGCAGGTACGCACATATACATACACACACAGACACACACACGCAGGTACGCACATACACATACACACACAGACACACACACGCAGGTACGCACATACACATACACACACAGACACGCACGCACACCTACAGAGACAGACACACACACGCAGGTACGCACATATACATACACACACAGACACACACACGCAGGTACGCACATACACATACATACACACACGCACGCACACATACAGAGACAGACACACACACGCAGGTACGCACATATACATACACAGACACGCACGCACACGTACAGAGACAGACACACACACGCAGGTACGCACATATACATACACATACACACACAGACACGCACGCACACATACAGAGACAGACACACACACGCAGGTACGCACATATACATACACACACAGACACACACACGCAGGTACGCACATACACATACACACACGCACGCACACATACAGAGACAGACACACACACGCAGGTACGCACATATACATACACACAGACACACACACGCAGGTACGCACATACACACACAGACACGCACGCACACATACAGAGACAGACACACACACGCAGGTACGCACATATACATACACACACAGACACACACACGCAGGTACGCACATACACATACACACACAGACACGCACGCACACGTACAGAGACAGACACACACACGCAGGTACGCACATATACATACACATACACACACAGACACGCACGCACACATACAGAGACAGACACACACACGCAGGTACGCACATATACATACACACACAGACACACACACGCAGGTACGCACATACACATACACACACAGACACGCACGCACACATACAGAGACAGACACACACACGCAGGTACGCACATATACATACACAGACACGCACGCACACGTACAGAGACAGACACACACACGCAGGTACGCACATATACATACACATACACACACAGACACGCACGCACACATACAGAGACAGACACACACACGCAGGTACGCACATATACATACACATACACACACAGACACGCACGCACACATACAGAGACAGACACACACACGCAGGTACGCACATATACATACATACATACACACAGACACGCACGCACACATACAGAGACAGACACACACACGCAGGTACGCACATATACATACACATACACACACAGACACGCACGCACACATACAGAGACAGACACACACACGCAGGTACGCACTCACATACATACACATACACACACAGACACGCACGCACACATACATCCCACACAGAGACAGACACACACACGCAGGTACGCACATATACATACACATACACACACAGACACGCACGCACACATACAGAGACAGACACACACACGCACATATACATACACACACACAGGTACGCACATACACATACACACAGAGACACGCACGCACACATACAAACTCTCTCATAGACACACTCACATAGAGACAGACACACACACGCAGGTACGCACATATACATACACACACAGACACACACACGCAGGTACGCACATATACATACACACACAGACACGCACGCACACATACAGAGACAGACACACACACGCAGGTACGCACATATACATACACACACAGACACACACACGCAGGTACGCACATATACATACATATACACACACAGACACGCACGCACACTTACAGAGACAGACACACACACACAGAGACAGACACGCACACACATACCGAGACAGAGACACACACGCACACATACAAACTCTCACAGACACACACACATAGAGACAGACACACACACGCAGGTACGCACATATACATACACATACACACACAGACACGCACGCACACTTACAGAGACAGACACACACACACAGAGACAGACACGCACACACATACCGAGACAGAGACACACACGCACACATACAAACTCTCACAGACACACACACATAGAGACAGACACATACATACAGACTCTCTCTCACACAAATACACACACAGACACACACACACACACACACACACACGCAGGTACGCACATATACATACATATACACACACAGACACGCACGCACAGGTACGCACATATACATACATATACACACACAGACACACACACACACACACACACACACGCAGGTACGCACACACACAGACATATACACACACAGACACACACACACACACACACACACACACACGTCTGCTGCTCTCTCCTTCCTTCTCTGTGGGAGCTTCCGGCCTTTTACTTTCGTCCTGTGGAGACAAAACCACAGAGCAGTCGTTCTGAGCATGTGCAGGAGAGCTACCATCCCATGATCCTTTGCACAGCCCCCCCCCCCTGCACCACTCGGCTTTTAATCAAGAACAGAGGCTAAGCTAAAGACCAACAACTGCTAACTATGGCGCATAAAACATTCCAATAAACCACACTGCTCCTGTTGAACCTAAACTGGAGCTCGGTGTAGAGTCGTCTCTCCCTATAACACGGTTAATTTGATATTTTAGAACCATTTTGCAGTTTTTTATTGCTGTGTACTTTTTATATGCCCCGTTACACTTAAAAACATTACTTCAGGAAGGGTTAGTGTCACCGCCACTGTTCAAGAGGAAGAGATGTTTAAAGGTGCAAGATATAAACAGAAACAACACAGGAAGTAGAAACGCACCAACAGCTTCTTTATTATGCTAAAGCTAGATGTTATACTAGCTTCTTTATTATGCTAAAGCTAGATGTTATACTAGCTTCTTTATTATGCTAAAGCTAGAGAGTTTAAACTAGCTTCTTTATTATGCTAACGCTAGATGTTATGCTAGCTTCTTTATTATGCTAAAGCTAGATGTTATACTAGCTTCTTTATTATGCTAAAGCTAGATGTTATACTAGCTTCTTTATTATGCTAAAGCTAGATGTTATGCTAGCTTCTTTATTATGCTAAAGCTAGATGTTATGCTAGCTTCTTTATTATGCTAACGCTAGATGTTATGCTAGCTTCTTTATTATGCTAAAGCTAGATGTTATGCTAGCTTCTTTATTATGCTAAAGCTAGATGTTATACTAGCTTCTTTATTATGCTAAAGCTAGATGTTATACTAGCTTCTTTATTATGCTAACGCTAGATGTTATGCTAGCTTCTTTATTATGCTAAAGCTAGATGTTATGCTAGCTTCTTTATTATGCTAAAGCTAGATGTTATACTAGCTTCTTTATTATGCTAAAGCTAGATGTTATACTAGCTTCTTTATTATGCTAACGCTAGAGATGTTATACTAGCTTCTTTATTATGCTAAAGCTAGATGTTATGCTAGCTTCTTTATTATGCTAAAGCTAGATGTTATGCTAGCTTCTTTATTATGCTAACGCTAGATGTTATACTAGCTTCTTTATTATGCTAACGCTAGATGTTATGCTAGCTTCTTTATTATGCTAAAGCTAGATGTTATACTAGCTTCTTTATTATGCTAAAGCTAGATGTTATGCTAGCTTCTTTATTATGCTAAAGCTAGATGTTATGCTAGCTTCTTTATTATGCTAAAGCTAGAGATTTTATACTAGCTTCTTTTTATGCTAACGCTAGATGTTATACTAGCTTCTTTATTATGCTAACGCTAGATGTTATGCTAGCTTCTTTATTATGCTAAAGCTAGATGTTATGCTAGCTTCTTTATTATGCTAAAGCTAGATGTTATGCTAGCTTCTTTATTATGCTAAAGCTAGATGTTATACTAGCTTCTTTATTATGCTAAAGCTAGATTTTATGCTAGCTTCTTTATTATGCTAAAGCTAGATGTTATACTAGCTTCTTTATTATGCTAAAGCTAGATGTTATACTAGCTTCTTTATTATGCTAACGCTAGCTGTTATGCTAGCTTCTTTATTATGCTAACGCTAGATGTTATACTAGCTTCTTTATTATGCTAACGCTAGATGTTATACTAGCTTCTTTATTATGCTAAAGCTAGATGTTATACTAGCTTCTTTATTATGCTAAAGCTAGATGTTATGCTAGCTTCTTTATTATGCTAACGCTAGATGTTATACTAGCTTCTTTATTATGCTAAAGCTAGATGTTATACTAGCTTCTTTATTATGCTAAAGCTAGATGTTATACTAGCTTCTTTATTATGCTAAAGCTAGATGTTATGCTAGCTTCTTTATTATGCTAAAGCTAGATGTTATACTAGCTTCTTTATTATGCTAAAGCTAGATGTTATGCTAGCTTCTTTATTATGCTAAAGCTAGATGTTATACTAGCTTCTTTATTATGCTAAAGCTAGATTTTATACTAGCTTCTTTATTATGCTAAAGCTAGATTTTATACTAGCTTCTTTATTATGCTAAAGCTAGAGGTTTATACTAGCTTCTTTATTATGCTAAAGCTAGATGTTATACTAGCTTCTTTATTATGCTAAAGCTAGATGTTATACTAGCTTCTTTATTATGCTAAAGCTAGATTTTATACTAGCTTCTTTATTATGCTAAAGCTAGATGTTATACTAGCTTCTTTATTATGCTAAAGCTAGATGTTATACTAGCTTCTTTATTATGCTAAAGCTAGATTTTATACTAGCTTCTTTATTATGCTAAAGCTAGATGTTATACTAGCTTCTTTATTATGCTAAAGCTAGATGTTATACTAGCTTCTTTATTATGCTAAAGCTAGATTTTATACTAGCTTCTTTATTATGCTAAAGCTAGATGTTATACTAGCTTCTTTATTATGCTAAAGCTAGACTTTATACTAGCTTCTTTATTATGCTAAAGCTAGAGAGTTTAAACTAGCTTCTTGATTATGCTAAATCTTTAGACCGTAACCGCGGCGATGAACGGGGAACACTAGTTAATGCAAACTGAAGAAAGGTCATCATTACAAAGATCGCACCTTATGCAGCACCACAGGGATGGCTCGAGGAAATGCACTGATGTCACTAATTACCCATGATTCATAGCGACTGATAGTTGTGCCACCATATTGGAACAGCTGTAAACATACACAGTCCCCATTTACCGCTGTCTGAGTGTTGGACTAAAGGAGAAATGTTGGAGAATTACAGACGTTTCATGTTTCAATTAAAAAGTTAATTACTGATCATTATCGTGAAGACGCTCTTTAAGAATTAGAAGCAAAATGGATGAACTCAGACGATGACGAGTCTTAAAGCAATGATTTGTTTAAAGTGTCTCGTGAAATGGCACAACACCATTTCAACGACTCTCGCTGCGAAATGAGGATCACTTGATTTCATTCTCTAGCGTTTGTAAGACAGCTTCCTGCAGTCCAATATGGCGGCACAGCTATCTGTTGCTATGAATTGTGGGTAGTGTGAGGTCGCACACACATCGTCTCAGCATCTCTGCAAATACCAAACAACCACAGAACGCATTAAAATGAATAATCACAGAACTGTTTTAACCTGATTTAAACATTTAAAACATTTAAAACATTGTCAGAGAAGAAGCCTGTCTCACATTTTCAGGAAGACTGTCCCTGATTTTAGCTGCTTATCTGCTGCTAATCTGAAACGTTGCCTCCTCATGTTTAGTCCTGACTCTGGGACCAGCAGGAGCACCTACTGCTGACCCACTGGCTAAAGCTAGCACTGCGCATGGCACACTTTAGCTAACCTTATGCTTCTTCTGCTCCTATGGCTGGCTTTCCTTTCCCCCTCTGTCGCCCCCTAGTGGCTCAAGGGAGAGTGTGAGTGCTCCGACCGGTGAATCCTTCCTCTGATGTAGCAGCAGCAGGAGCACTGTGTTCCCGGCGGCGGAGCTGGAGGCGTGGCTGCAGGAGAGAGGGGTGTGTTTGGACGCGACACAGGCACAGCTGTACAGACAGAGGCTGCAGAGGGGCGGAGTCCTGGAGCCAGAGTCCGGGACCGAGGGTCTGAGTTTCACTGAGCTCCAACAGGAGGATGCATGACGGGTTCAGGACTGAGGTCTACGTTCTCCACCGAGACCACGGTTCTCACGCTAATGTCAAACAAGAACTTTTGGACATTTAAATACACTCTGGAACATACATGTAATCACTCTGGATCATACATGCAATCACTCTGGATCATACATGCAATCACTCTGGATCATACATGCAATCACTCTGGATCATACATGCAATCACTCTGGATCATACATGCAATCACTCTGGATCATACATGCGATCACTCTGGAACATACATGCGATCACTTTGGAACATACATGTGATCACTCTGGAACATACATGTAATCACTCTGGAACATACACGTGATCACTCTGGAACATACATGTAATCACTCTGGAACATACATGTGATCACTCTGGAACATACATGTAATCACTCTGGAACATACATGTAATCACTCTGGAACATACATGTAATCACTCTGGAACATACATGTGATCACTCTGGAACATAAATGTAATCAATACATGTGATCATTCTGGAACATACATGTAATCACTCTGGAACATACATGTGATCACTCTGGAACATACATGTGATCACTCTGGAACATACATGTAATCACTCTGATACATGTGATCACTCTGGAACATACATGTAATCACTCTGATACATGTGATCACTCTGGAACATACATGTGATCACTTTGGAACATACATGTAATCACTCTGGAACATACATGTGATCACTCTGGAACATACATGTGATCACTCTGGAACATACATGTGATCACTCTGGAACATACATGTAATCACTCTGGAACATACATGTGATCACTCTGGAACATACATGTAATCAATACATGTGATCACTCTGGAACATACATGTAATCAATACATGTGATCACTCTGGAACATACATGTAATCAATACATGTAATCACTCTGGAACATACATGTAATCACTCTGGAACATACATGTGATCACTCTGGAACATACATGTAATCAATACATGTGATCACTCTGGAACATACATGTAATCAATACACGTGATCACTCTGGAACATACATGTAATCACTCTGGAACATACATGTGATCACTCTGGAACATACATGTAATCACTCTGGAACATACATGTGATCACTCTGGAACATACATGTAATTACTCTGGAACATACATGTGATCACTCTGGAACATACATGTAATCACTCTGGAACATACATGTGATCACTCTGGAACATACATGTGATCACTCTGGAACATACATGTAATCACTCTGGAACATACATGTGATCACTCTGGAACATACATGTGATCACTCTGGAACATACATGTGATCACTCTGGAACATACATGTAATCACTCTGGAACATACATGTGATCACTCTGGAACATACATGTGATCACTCTGGAACATACATGTAATCACTCTGGAACATACATGTGATCACTCTGGAACATACATGTGATCACTCTGGAACATACATGTAATCACTCTGGAACATACATGTGATCACTCTGGAACATACATGTGATCACTCTGGAACATACATGTAATCACTCTGGAACATACTGTAGAGCAGTGTTCCCCAGCCTGTGTGTGACATCACTTCCTGCTGACACTGAGTCAGGACAAACTCTGCAGCCGTTAGAACAAAGTCGCTTCAGAGTGTTCTACGGAAATAAACCCGAAACATTCTTTTCTTCAGGTGATTTTGGACGATCACTAACGAGCCGCGGCCCACAGGTTGAGAAACACTGCTGTAGAGTCATAATGAGAGTCCACTGCACACTTTGGTTTTAATTTCATGAAGAGGAGGAGGTCGAGAAGCGGTGATCGGGCTCAGGCTGGGAACTGGCACAAATGTCAGGATTCTGTAGTACTGCCATATTTGGGCACAGTTCAATATTACTGTGATACTGACATATCACGATACAGACAGTCTGTGATTCTAACATGTCACGATACAGACAGTCTGTGATTCTGACATGTCACGATACAGACAGTCTGTGATTCTAACATGTCACGATACAGACAGTCTGTGATTCTGACATATCACGATACAGACAGTCTGTGATTCTGACATATCACGATACAGACAGTCTGGGATTCTAACATATCACGATACAGACAGTCTGTGATTCTAACATATCACGATACAGACAGTCTGTGATTCTGAAATATCACGATACAGACAGTCTGTGATTCTGACATATCACGATACAGACAGTCTGTGATTCTGACATATCACGATACAGACAGTCTGTGATTCTGACATGTCACGATACAGACAGTCTGTGATTCTAACATATCACGATACAGACAGTCTGTGATTCTAACATATCACGATACAGTCTGTGATTCTGACATATCACGATACAGACAGTCTGTGATTCTGACATATCACGATACAGACAGTCTGTGATTCTGACATATCACGATACAGACAGTCTGTGATTCTGACATATCACGATACAGACAGTCTGTGATTCTGACATATCACGATACAGACAGTCTGGGATTCTAACATATCACGATACAGACAGTCTGATTCTGACATATCACGATACAGACAGTCTGTGATTCTGACATATCACGATACAGACAGTCTGGGATTCTAACATATCACGATACAGACAGTCTGTGATTCTAACATATCACGATACAGACAGTCTGTGATTCTGAAATATCACGATACAGACAGTCTGTGATTCTGACATATCACGATACAGACAGTCTGTGATTCTGACATATCACGATACAGTCTGTGATTCTGACATATCACGATACAGACAGTCTGTGATTCTGACATATCACGATACAGACAGTCTGTGATTCTGACATATCACGATACAGACAGTCTGTGATTCTGACATATCACGATACAGACAGTCTGTGATTCTGACATATCACGATACAGACAGTCTGTGATTCTGACATATCACGATACAGACAGTCTGTGATTCTAACATATCACGATACAGACAGTCTGTGATTCTGACATATCACGATACAGACAGTCTGTGATTCTGTACATATCACGATACGACAGTCGTGACATAATCACGATACAGACAGTCTGTGATTCTGACATATCACGATACAGACAGTCTGTGATTCTGACATATCACGATACAGACAGTCTGTGATTCTGACATATCACGATACAGACAGTCTGTGATTCTGACATATCACGATACAGACAGTCTGTGATTCTGACATATCACGATACAGACAGTCTGTGATTCTGACATATCACGATACAGACAGTCTGTGATTCTGACATATCACGATACAGACAGTCTGTGATTCTGACATATCACGATACAGACAGTCTGTGATTCTGACATATCACGATACAGACAGTCTGTGATTCTGACATATCACGATACAGACAGTCTGTGATTCTGACATATCACGATACAGACAGTCTGTGATTCTAACATATCACGATACAGACAGTCTGTGATTCTGACATATCACGATACAGACAGTCTGTGATTCTGACATGTCACGATACAGACAGTCTGTGATTCTGACATATCACGATACAGACAGTCTGTGATTCTGACATATCACGATACAGACAGTCTGTGATTCTGACATATCACGATACAGACAGTCTGTGATTCTGACATATCACGATACAGACAGTCTGTGATTCTGACATATCACGATACAGACAGTCTGTGATTCTAACATATCACGATACAGACAGTCTGTGATTCTGACATGTCACGATACAGACAGTCTGTGATTCTGACATATCACGATACAGACAGTCTGTGATTCTAACATATCACGATACAGACAGTCTGTGATTCTGACAGACACTTTGGTCAAACAGATAAATACTTAAATATCATAATACTTTGATCTACTGCATCACTTTAATTGTGTTCATGAAATATCGCGATACTGAACAGAATCGATACTTTCCCACAGACGCTCTGCTTCAGTCTCTTCTGTTGGAGTTATGTGAAGATATGCATCTAATCAAATATTATATTTTGAAGAAATGTTTTTAAATGTTTTATAAACTGCTTTTTTCAACATTTTAGTTTTATCTCCAGTGAAAAAGGGACCGGATCTGTTTTTCCAAATACATTTTCTGTGGTTGGATCAGACTGAAATGGAACCGAGTCCGCGGGCCAGGGCCGAGTCCGCGGGCCAGGGCCGAGTCCGCGGGCCAGGGCCGAGTCCGCGGGCCAGGGCCGAGTCCGCGGGCCAGGGCCGAGTCCGCGGGCCAGGGCCGAGTCCGCGGGTTAGTTGTAATATTAGTTAAATAGTTAGTTATTTAAATATTTTGAAGCTCCGACCAAAAACAATCCAACATTGATAATGATCTATGCACAGTGTGTGTCAATATTCTATCACCGCACAGTTTGTACCCGAGACCACCCGAGACCACCCGAGACCACCACCCGAGACCACCCGAGACCACCCGAGACCACCACCCGAGACCACCCGAGACCACCACCCGAGACCACCCGAGACCACCACCCGAGACCACCCGAGACCACCCGAGACCACCACCCGAGACCACCCGAGACCACCCGAGACCACCCGAGACCACCACCCGAGACCACCCGAGACCACCACCCGAGACCACCCGAGACCACCCGAGACCACCCGAGACCACCACCCGAGACCACCCGAGACCACCCGAGACCACCCGAGACCACCACCCGAGACCACCCGAGACCACCCGAGACCACCACCCGAGACCACCTGAGACCACCCGAGACCACCACCCGAGACCACCCGAGACCACCCGAGACCACCACCCGAGACCACCCGAGACCACCCGAGACCACCCGAGACCACCCGAGACCACCACCCGAGACCACCCGAGACCACCCGAGACCACCCGAGACCACCACCCGAGACCACCCGAGACCACCCGAGACCACCACCCGAGACCACCTGAGACCACCCGAGACCACCACCCGAGACCACCCGAGACCACCCGAGCACCACCCGAGACCACCCGAGACCACCCGAGACCACCCGAGACCACCCGAGACCACCACCCGAGACCACCCGAGACCACCCGAGACCACCCGAGACCACCCGAGACCACCACCCGAGACCACCCGAGACCACCCGAGACCACCCGAGACCACCACCCGAGACCACCTGAGACCACCCGAGACCACCACCCGAGACCACCCGAGACCACCCGAGACCACCCGAGACCACCCGAGACCACCCGAGACCACCACCAGAGCAGCTCAGGTCAGACCATCAGGACTCAGTGTTTCCTTTATTTAGTATTTATTATTTATTATGTTTTGCACATTTCTGACACTATGCACTTAGCATCAGCATTAGCATTAGCATTAGCATTAGCCCAGGTGTGGCTAACCCACATGTACGACTGGATCCCGTTGGAAAAGCCAAATGTTTTATGTTTTTATCAGAAGTTTGTAAAATGCTTTAGCTCGAGGCGACTCAGATCCAACACGGTTCACTTTGCTGCTATTCTGTCGTTTTTAAGTTTATAGTTTCAAGTGTAAATGTGTCACGGTGTGGATGAACCTGTGACTGTGGGACCATGTGTCCAAACACCTGGTTCTGTTTTTCTGAAAGCGTCGGCCCCGAACTCTTCTGCTTCATAAACACGTGTTTGTCTGAAATTTTCTTTTGCATCTTGTGTTTCTCTTTGTGCCGAGAGCTGATTGGCTGATGAGGGGGGTCCTCTCTGTCCCACTTCATCATTTTGAGCCATAATTAATGCATCATAATTATTCTTTAAAATGTAACTAATGTCTTTTTATTTCCCTGATGCTCAAATCAAAAATATTGTATTTTCCCCCGAGAGAAAACAGCCACAACTAAACAGTACAAAATGGCCGACCCAGGTCTTCACATTAGTAAAGAGAGCTAAGCTAATGCTAACACTGCGAACACTGGTCTAATATGAGCTAATAAAAGCCTGACGCTACTGTTTCTTAATCGGACACATTCTGATCTAAAACCAGATTCTCCAACGGGACAAAGACATTTATTTAAAGACCTGTTTTTATTTCCTCATTCCAAAGGAGACATTTCTGTGTTTTTTCAAAACAACATTTAGTTTTTGTTCCATTGTTTTTAAAGCAGTCACAATCTGCTTAAATGAAGATACATTTGGCCAAAATGGAGTCATTTTGAACTTATGTTTCCTCACCTTTTGCAGTGTAAGTGTTATTTATGAACCCTGACATAAATGTAGAGTAAGATTACGGAGGAAAGAAGCTAAAATATTAAAACAAGAGTCACATGTTTCCTTGTCTGCTGCACACCGACTCTTGCACGTGTATTCCACTGTGGTTTTACTGCAGTTGGTTAAACCTGGTTGTGGCTCCACACGCAGCTGCACTTCCATCGACTGAAACCGTCACCGTTGGATTTTGTTTTTGATAGTTTTGTGTCTGATTCTGTGTTTGGTCCAGAGCTGTGGAGGTCGACGCTTCGGGACCTGAATAAAGCCACTTTTCACAAACACACTTTATTTATGTCACTTTTCTCTTCATTATTCTCTCGCTCCAAACACATTCACAAACTCTGATTTACACTAAACTGGACTCGGTCTTTCAACTCCTGGGCGTAGGTCAAATGAAAGGCCCATTAGCGCCCCCTGTCTGTAGGGGGCGTTCTCTTCACATGGGGAGAATGAGGTTTAGTTTTTCAAAATGTTTGATTTCTTTTTGCATCTTTATTAATAAAGTGGATAAGACCCATTTCTCACCTGTTGCTGTGGTGACGACAAACACTGAAATGTACATTTAGCACGATCAACAAACCGGCCTCAGCGTTTCACTGATATGGTTCAAATTTACTCCCACCTCATCCCAACAAGAGTACGGCCAAAAGTTGGAAGCAGATTTTTGATCAAACGGTGTGTGCGGCAAACACACTTTGGTTATTTCTACAGAGACTCATGAAAGTTATTCATAGAAACAGAATCACTGATCATTCAAACTACACAGTCACTCCCATCAGGGCTGTTCCACGGCGAGGGCCGTTCAATGCCGCTTGCGGCTGTAATCATTACCTCTGACATGTAACCTGTGACGTCTGACCTGTTACCCCTGACCCCTGACCCCAGACCTGAGGTCGGTCCCTGAGGAGCAGTTGATCGGACCGATCGCTAAGAACTCATCAAATCTGATCTTTTATAAAAATAAGCTCAAAGTGAAGTTAAAGTAAAGAGAATATGAGAAAATAAATTATTTACGTTTTTTTTATTACAAAAGAACAATCCTCCGACTTCTAAACCTCAGAACAGTCACGTGACAAAGAACAGGTTAAAGGTGAGCTCTGACTCACAGCTCCATCTAGTGGTGAGAACAGGACACAGCAGCTCAGAAGAACCACCGAGTCTAAGACCTGTGGTTTTTGTCTTAATTCTTAAGACAAAAACCACAATCAAAGTGTTTGAACAGAACAATATCTTTGGTTTCCTAAATATTAATATCTTATCGATAAATAAGTGCATTCTGATGCTGCAGCGGAGACTCATTAAGACACTGGAGCAGAAAAATAAATATGTTCAAAATGTTAAGACACTGAGCGGCACACGGTTATGAGGCAGCATCGGTCCTGGGTCTACAGCCTCAGTCCTGGGTCTACAGCCTCAGTCCTGGGTCTACAGCCTCGGTCCTGGGTCTACAGCCTCGGTCCTGGGTCTACAGCCTCGGTCCTGGGTCTACAGCCTCAGTCCTGGGTCTACAGCCTCAGTCCTGGGTCTACAGCCTCAGTCCTGGGTCTACAGTCTCAGTCCTGGGTCTACATCCTCAGTCCTGGGTCTACAGCCTCAGTCCTGGGTCTACAGCCTCAGTCCTGGGTCTACAGCCTCAGTCCTGGGTCTACAGCCTCAGTCCTGGGTCTACAGCCTCAGTCCTGGGTCTACAGCCTCAGTCCTGGGTCTACAGCCTCAGTCCTGGGTCTACATCCTCAGTCCTGGGTCTACAGTCTCAGTCCTGGGTCTACAGTCTCAGTCCTGGGTCTACAGCCTCAGTCCTGGGTCTACAGCCTCAATCCTGGGTCTACAGCCTCAGTCCTGGGTCTACAGCCTCAGTCCTGGGTCTACAGCCTCAGTCCTGGGTCTACAGTCTCAGTCCTGGGTCTACAGCCTCAGTCCTGGGTCTACATCCTCAGTCCTGGGTCTACAGTCTCGGTCCTGGGTCTACAGTCTCGGTCCTGGGTCTACAGTCTCGGTCCTGGGTCTACAGCCTCGGTCCTGGGTCTACAGCCTCAGTCCTGGGTCTACAGCCTCAGTCCTGGGTCTACAGTCTCAGTCCTGGGTCTACAGTCTCAGTCCTGGGTCTACAGTCTCGGTCCTGGGTCTACAGTCTCGGTCCTGGGTCTACAGCCTCAGTCCTGGGTCTACAGCCTCAGTCCTGGGTCTACAGTCTCAGTCCTGGGTCTACAGTCTCAGTCCTGGGTCTACAGTCTCAGTCCTGGGTCTACAGCCTCGGTCCTGGGTCTACAGCCTCAGTCCTGGGTCTACAGCTCAGTCCTGGGTCTACAGCCTCAGTCCTGGGTCTACAGCCTCAGTCCCTACAGCTCAGTCCTGGGTCTACAGCCTCAGTCCTGGGTCTACAGTCTCAGTCCTGGGTCTACAGCCTCAGTCCTGGGTCTACAGCCTCAGTCCTGGGTCTACAGCCTCAGTCCTGGGTCTACAGTCTCAGTCCTGGGTCTACAGCCTCAGTCCTGGGTCTACAGCCTCAGTCCTGGGTCTACAGCCTCAGTCCTGGGTCTACAGCCTCAGTCCTGGGTCCACAGCCTCAGTCCTGGGTCTACAGCCTCAGTCCTGGGTCTACAGTCTCAGTCCTGGGTCTACAGTCTCAGTCCTGGGTCTACAGCCTCAGTCCTGGGTCTACAGTCTCAGTCCTGGGTCTACAGCCTCAGTCCTGGGTCTACAGCCTCAGTCCTGGGTCTACAGCCTCAGTCCTGGGTCTACAGCCTCAGTCCTGGGTCCACAGCCTCAGTCCTGGGTCTACAGCCTCAGTCCTGGGTCTACAGCCTCAGTCCTGGGTCTACAGCCTCAGTCCTGGGTCTACAGTCTCAGTCCTGGGTCTACAGCCTCAGTCCTGGGTCTACAGCCTCAGTCCTGGGTCTACAGCCTCAGTCCTGGGTCTACAGCCTCAGTCCTGGGTCTACAGCCTCAGTCCTGGGTCCACAGCCTCAGTCCTGGGTCTACAGCCTCAGTCCTGGGTCTACAGCCTCAGTCCTGGGTCTACAGCCTCAGTCCTGGGTCTACAGCCTCAGTCCTGGGTCTACAGCCTCAGTCCTGGGTCTACAGCCTCAGTCCTGGGTCTACAGCCTCAGTCCTGGGTCTACAGCCTCAGTCCTGGGTCTACAGCCTCAGTCCTGGGTCTACAGTCTCAGTCCTGGGTCTACAGCCTCAGTCCTGGGTCTACAGTCTCAGTCCTGGGTCTACAGCCTCAGTCCTGGGTCTACAGCCTCAGTCCTGGGTCTACAGCCTCAGTCCTGGGTCTACAGCCTCAGTCCTGGGTCTACAGCCTCAGTCCTGGGTCTACAGCCTCAGTCCTGGGTCTACACAGCCTCAGTCCTGGGTCTACAGCCTCAGTCCTGGGTCTACAGCCTCAGTCCTGGGTCTACAGCCTCAGTCCTGGGTCTACATCCTCGGTCCTGGGTCTACAGCCGCGGTCCTGGGTCTACAGCCTCAGTCCTGGGTCTACAGTCTCAGTCCTGGGTCTACAGCCTCAGTCCTGGGTCTACAGCCTCAGTCCTGGGTCTACAGCCTCAGTCCTGGGTCTACAGCCTCAGTCCTGAATCTACAGCCTCAGTCCTGGGTCTACAGCCTCAGTCCTGGGTCTACAGCCTCAGTCCTGGGTCTACAGCCTCAGTCCTGGGTCTACAGCCTCAGTCCTGGGTCTACAGCCTCAGTCCTGGGTCTACAGCCTCAGTCCTGGGTCTACAGTCTCAGTCCTGGGTCTACAGCCTCAGTCCTGGGTCTACAGCCTCAGTCCTGGGTCTACAGCCTCAGTCCTGGGTCTACAGCCTCAGTCCTGGATCTACAGCCTCAGTCCTGGGTCTACAGCCTCAGTCCTGGGTCTACAGCCTCAGTCCTGGGTCTACAGCCTCAGTCCTGGGTCTAAGCACAGAGAGGATCCAGGACACTCCACATTAAACATTAACAGTGGTCTCTGCTCCTTATGGACCAATGTGTTTGTTATCGTTGATTCTCTGATCTGTTTTGGAGAATCCACAACTTTGTAAAGTCCTTTGAGAAAAGCACTGCTGTGATTTAGGGCTGTACAAAAAAAATAAAATAAAATGTTCTCTGACGACAGCAGAAACCCTGGGCCCACAGCCTTCTCCTTTCACAGGTGCTGGCAGAGACCCATGTCCTCCACTCTCCTCCTGGGTCTCTCTCCTGGGTCTCTCTCCTGGGTCTCTCTCCTGGGTCTCTCTCCTGTCCTCCTGGGTTAGGTTAGGGTCTCTCTTGGGTCTCTTTCTTGGGTCTCTCTCCTGTCCTCCTGGGTCTCTCTCCTGTCCTCCTGGGTCTCTCTCCTGTCCTCCTGGGTCTCTCCTGGGTCTCTCCTGGGTCTCTCCTGGGTCCTCCCTCGGTCACCGTCTCTTCCTGCTCTCTCCCTCCCTGCTCTCTCCCTCCCTGCTCTCTCGTTCCCCGCTCCCCTCCCCCCCAGAGTCCAGGCCGTCCACGTTGAGATGCCTGCGGCTGTAGTGCTTGATGAGGGCCCCCGGGAGCAGGGCCATGAGGGCGATGGCCAGGAGCTGAGCCAGAGTCCCCCAGGAGAAGATGTCGTCCAGAGAAGAGAGCTGCGACAGGATGGAGCCGGTGCGGACACAGATGAAGTTATACGGGATCAGGCCTGGACACAACAAATACACAACCTTTACACAACAAATACACAACCATCACAACCAGGTGTCCACATGAACCATCTCTCCAACTGTTGGTTCATGTTTTAGATGGTGAGACACTTCATTAGGTGCACCTGTCCAACTGCAAATTCCTGATCAGCCAATCACAGGGCAGCATTTAGGCGTAGACATGGTCAAGACCATCTGCTGCATGGCTGCTGGTGCCAGACGGGCTGTTCTGAGTATTTCAGAAACTTCTGATCTACTGAGACACACAACCATCTCTAGGTTTACAGAGAGTGGTCCCAAAAAGAGAAAATATCCAGTGAGCGGCAGTTCGGTGGCATAAAAAATAATTATATATAGAGCCTCTCTGAACATGCAACACGTCAGACCTTGAGGCGGCTACAGCAGCAGAAGACCGCACCGGGTGCCAGTCCTGTCAGCTAAAAACAGGAAACTGAGGCTACATTTCGTACAGGTTTAAACTGGACAGTAGAAGATTGTAAAAAGTTGGTCTGATGAGTCTGGATTTCTGCTGCGACTTTGGGATGGGTCGGAGTTTGGAGTCAACAACATGAAAGGATCCATCCTTGTATCAAGGATCAATGGTTCGGGCTGGTGCGGGGGGGGGGGAGAGGAGAGATGGAGTGGGAGAGAGGGAGAAGGGAAGCACTTAATTATTTGTTCATTAGTGAGGACTAATCTAAAGTGTGACCAAAGGTGTTTGTATCTGTCTGTGTTTTTGAGTGAGAGAGGAGGAGGTGCAGAGGAGGTGCAGAGGAGGTGCAGACTCTCACCGATGAAGACTGAGGAGAAGAAGATGGGCATGGGCACACTCAGCACCGGACACGAGATGTTCAGGAACCAGTTTGGAGTCATGGGAAAGAAACGCAGGAAGAGGAGGAAGAAGAAGAGACTGCTGCGGTTCTCCTCCACCTGAGAGGAGGAGAGAGGAGGAGGGATGGAGGAGGGATGGAGAGGAGGAGAGAGGAGGAGGGATGGAGGAGGGATGGAGAGGAGGAGAGAGGAGGAGGGATGGAGGAGGGATGGAGAGGAGGAGAGGGGAGGAGGGATGGAGGAGGGATGGAGAGGGAGAGGAGGAGAGAGGAGAGAGGAGGGATGGAGAGGAGAGGGAGAGGAGAGGAGAGAGAGAGGAGAGATGAGAGAAGGAGACCCCAGAGGAGCAGAGTCCTGAGAACATGGATTTTCTAAGGTCATGTTTAAACGTGTTTTAATGATGGACAGTTTGGGGAAGTGCTCAGAGATGAAGATGCTGTGGTTCAGGGCAGTGTGGAGACAGTACCTTCCTCTGCAGCAGCGCCACCTTCTGGGGGAAGAAGCGAACCACATACTGCTTCCCGAAGGCGTCGGACAAAAGGAAACAGAAGGTGGAGCCTGTGGTGGTCAGAAGACAGGCCAGGAGCAGCCCCTCCCAGGGCCCGAAGATGGCCCCCGCCAACATGTTCTACACACACACACAACACACACACTGTTAACTACACAACACAGTATTAACTACACACTACAACACACTGTTAAGTAACTAATGTTTATTTAAACAGCACAGACCAAGGCTTTACTGTTCAGACATTGTTCTGTTCTCTCCACGGTGACGACAGAGACCAGAACACACTGGTCCATCAAAGCCTCCGATCAAACACCCTCCATCCACTAACTCCTTACATTCAGACTATTGCACATGTTTTAGTGATAGGGGAAACCGGAGCACCCGGAGGAAACCTACGCAGACAGGGAGAACATGCAAACTCCACTCAGAAAGGCCCAGTTCCGACCTGGCCTCGAGCCCAGGACCTTCTTGCTGAGAGCGAGAGTGGTAACCACTCAGCCACCGGGCTATTACCAACACACAACAGACTGTCAACAACACACAATACAGTGTTAACAACCACACACAACACACAACAGGCAGATACAAACACAGAGCGACACAGACCAGGAAGGAGGAGCCTGGGATGGCGAAGGACTGTTTGTAGAGATAGGCCGAGCAGAACAGCAGCACCACGTAACCATGGTGATCACGCTTGTAGAGTTTCAACATGCGGGCCAGGGCCTTCAGCTCGTCCAGGTCCGAGGGGAAGGTCAGCCTGAAACACACACACACGTCAGCCTGAAACACACACACATCAGCCTGAAACACACACACATCAGCCTGAAACACACACACACATCAGCCTGAAACACACACACACACATCAGCCTGAAACACACACACACGTCAGCCTGAAACACACACACATCAGCCTGAAACACACACACATCAGCCTGAAACACACACACACATCAGCCTGAAACACACACACACACACGTCAGCCTGAAACACACACACATCAGCCTGAAACACACACACACATAAGTCAGCCTGAAACACACACACACACACACATCAGCCTGAAACACACACACACACATCAGCCTGAAACACACACACATCAGCCTGAAATACACACACACATAAGTCAGCCTGAAACACACACACACACACACACACATCAGCCTGAAACACACACACACACATCAGCCTGAAACACACACACACACACGTCAGCCTGAAACACACACACATCAGCCTGAAACACACACACACATCAGCCTGAAACACACACACACATCAGCCTGAAATACACACACACATAAGTCAGCCTGAAACACACACACACACATCAGCCTGAAACACACACACACACACGTCAGCCTGAAACACACACACATCAGCCTGAAACACACACACACACACGTCAGCCTGAAACACACACACACACGTCAGCCTGAAACACACACACACACATCAGCCTGAAACACACACACACACACATCAGCCTGAAACACACACACGTCAGCCTAAAACACACACACACATCAGCCTGAAATACACACACACATAAGTCAGCCTGAAACACACACACACACATCAGCCTGAAACACACACACACACACGTCAGCCTGAAACACACACACATCAGCCTGAAACACACACACACATAAGTCAGCCTGAGACACACACACACACACATCAGCCTGAAACACACACACACATAAGTCAGCCTGAAACACACACACACATAAGTCAGCCTGAGACACACACACATCAGCCTGAAACACACACACACATAAGTCAGCCTGAGACACACACACATCAGCCTGAAACACACACACACATAAGTCAGCCTGAAACACACACACATCAGCCTGAAACACACTGTAATGACAGTTTTTAGAGTAATCACATTAAAACCAGCCGCAGCAAATACACGGACGTAAAAGGCCTTTTCAATGCAGAGACGACCTTCTGACGCCATGCTGAGCTTTGTGAGGGTCCCTGCTGTCTGTCACACCCTTGTGTCTTTCGCATCTTGCATCTGTATGCCTGCATTTCTACCATTGTCTGTCTGTTCGCACCTCCATGCCACTGTGTCTGATTGCCTCACCACAGGGCATGGCGCCTGCGCTCCCTATGCGCCTCCTTCACCGGTGGCCCCCTCCCATCTGTTGTGGGCGTGACGGTCTTTCTATGTAAACAGGAAGCCTGAGCTCTGCGAGCCAGAGCTGGGTATGCTGCCTTTTGGATATGCTAGCTCTCCGCACGTGTGTACAATAAACTTACGCTCCTGATTTAAGACAAAGACTTTTGAGCTTTCTCCTTGCTTTGGGGTATGTAATTCTATAACAACACACACACACATCAGCCTGAAACACACACACACACATAAGTCAGCCTGAGACACACACACACACACATCAGCCTGAAACACACACACACACATCAGCCTGAAACACACACACACACATAAGTCAGCCTGAGACACACACACACACACATCAGCCTGAAACACACACACACACATCAGCCTGAAACACACACACACATCAGCCTGAAACACACACACACATCAGCCTGAAATACACACACACATAAGTCAGCCTGAAACACACACACACACACATCAGCCTGAAACACACACACACACACACGTCAGCCTGAAACACACACACACATAAGTCAGCCTGAGACACACACACACACACATCAGCCTGAAACACACACACACATAAGTCAGCCTGAAACACACACACATCAGCCTGAAAACACACACACACATCAGCCTGAAACACACACACACGCACATCAGCCTGAAACACACACACACACACATCAGCCTGAAACACACACACACATAAGTCAGCCTGAGACAACACACACACACATCAGCCTGAACACACACACATCAGCCTGAAAACACACACACACATAAGTCAGCCTGAGACACACACACACACACATCAGCCTGAAACACACACACACATCAGCCTGAAACACACACACATCAGCGAACAAAACACATCAGCCTGAATACACACACATAAGTCAGCCTGAAACACACACACACACATCACACACACACACACACACAGTCAGCCTGAAACACACACACACATAAGTCAGCCTGAGACACACACACACACACATCAGCCTGAAACACACACACACATAAGTCAGCCTGAAACACACACACATCAGCCTGAAACACACACACACACATCAGCCTGAAACACACACACACGCACATCAGCCTGAAACACACACACACACACATCAGCCTGAAACACACACACACATAAGTCAGCCTGAGACACACACACACACACATCAGCCTGAAACACACACACATCAGCCTGAAACACACACACACATAAGTCAGCCTGAGACACACACACACACACACATCAGCCTGAAACACACACACACATAAGTCAGCCTGAGACACACACACACACACATCAGCCTGAAACACACACACACATAAGTCAGCCTGAAACACACACACATCAGCCTGAAACACACACACACACATCAGCCTGAAACACACACACACGCACATCAGCCTGAAACACACACACACACACATCAGCCTGAAACACACACACACATAAGTCAGCCTGAGACACACACACACACACATCAGCCTGAAACACACACACATCAGCCTGAAACACACACACACATAAGTCAGCCTGAGACACACACACACACACACATCAGCCTGAAACACACACACACATAAGTCAGCCTGAGACACACACACACACACATCAGCCTGAAATACACACACACATAAGTCAGCCTGAAACACACACACATCAGCCTGAAACACACACACACATAAGTCAGCCTGAAACACACACACACACATCAGCCTGAAACACACACACACACACGTCAGCCTGAAACACACACACATCAGCCTGAAACACACACACATCAGCCTGAAACACACACACACATCAGCCTGAAACACACACACACATCAGCCTGAAATACACACACACATAAGTCAGCCTGAAACACACACACACACACATCAGCCTGAAACACACACACACACACGTCAGCCTGAAACACACACACACATAAGTCAGCCTGAGACACACACACACACATCAGCCTGAAACACACACACACGCACATCAGCCTGAAACACACACACACACACACATCAGCCTGAAACACACACACACATAAGTCAGCCTGAGACACACACACACACATCAGCCTGAAAGACACACACACACATCAGCCTGAAACACACACACACATAAGTCAGCCTGAGACACACACACACACACATCAGCCTGAAACACACACACACACATCAGCCTGAAACACACACACACATAAGTCAGCCTGAGACACACACACACACACATCAGCCTGAAACACACACACACATAAGTCAGCCTGAGACACACACACACACACATCAGCCTGAAATACACACACACACATCAGCCTGAAATACACACACACATAAGTCAGCCTGAAACACACACACATCAGCCTGAAACACACACACACATAAGTCAGCCTGAGACACACACACACACATCAGCCTGAAATACACACACACACATCAGCCTGAAATACACACACACATAAGTCAGCCTGAGACACACACACATCAGCCTGAACACACACACACACACACACACATCAGCCTGAAACACACACACACATAAGTCAGCCTGAGACACACACACACACACATCAGCCTGAAACACACACACACACACACACGTCAGCCTGAACACACACACACACACACACATCAGCCTGAAACACACACACACACACACAAATCAGCCTGAAACACACAAGCGTCAGCCTGAGACACACACACATCAGCCTGAAACACACACACATAGGCCTGAAACACACACACATCAGCCTGAAACACACACACACATAAGTCAGCCTGAGACACACACACACACACATCAGCCTGAAATACACACACACACATCAGCCTGAAATACACACACACATAAGTCAGCCTGAGACACACACACATCAGCCTGAAACACACACACACACACACATCAGCCTGAAACACACACACACATAAGTCAGCCTGAGACACACACACACACACATCAGCCTGAAACACACACACACACACACACGTCAGCCTGAAACACACACACACAAATCAGCCTGAAACACACAAGCGTCAGCCTGAGACACACACACATCAGCCTGAAACACACACACATCAGCCTGAAACACACACGCGTCAGCCTGAGACACACACACATCAGCCTGAAACACACACGCGTCAACCTAAGACACACACACATCAGCCTGAAACACACACGCGTCAGCCTGAGACACACACACACACACATCAGCCTGAAACACACACGCGTCAGCCTAAGACACACACACATCAGCCTGAAACACACACGCGTCAGCCTGAGACACACACACATCAGCCTGAAACACACACACATCAGCCTGAAACACACACACACGCACATCAGCCTGAAACACACACACGTCAGCCTGAAACACACACACACACACACATCAGCCTGAAACACACACACACATCAGCCTGAAACACACACACATCAGCCTGAAACACACACACGCACATCAGCCTGAAACACACACACACACATCAGCCTGAAACACACACACACGCGTCAGCCTGAAACACACACACATCAGCCTGAAACACACACACGCACATCAGCCTGAAACACACACACATCAGCCTGAAACACACATCAGCCTGAAACACACACACACACACGTCAGCCTGAAACACACACACACACATCAGCCTGAAACACACACACACATCAGCCTGAAACACACACACGCACATCAGCCTGAAACACACACACACACGTCAGCCTTAAACACACACACACACACACATCAGCTTGAAACACACACATCAGCCTTAAACACACATACACACATCAGCCTGAAACACACACACACACATCAGCCTGAAACACACACACACGTCAGCCTTAAACACACACACACGTCAGCCTGAAACACACACGTCAGCCTGAAACACACACGTCAGCCTGAAACACACACGTCAGCCTGAAACACACACACACACATCAGCCTGAGACACACACACACATCAGCCTGAAACACACACACACATCAGCCTGAAACACACACACACACATCAGCCTGAGACACACACACACATCAGCCTGAAACACACACACACATCAGCCTGAAACACACACACGTCAGCCTTAAACACACACACACACGTCAGCCTTAAACACACACACACGTCAGCCTTAAACAGACACACACACATCACTGCTATCTCCAGTTGTACCACTGTCTCAGATGTTAAGTCCGTTTCTGGGCGGAGTGCAGTGGTGGAGATGATTCCCGGGAGTCAGGAGCTATAGTCAGGAGCTACAGTCAGGAGCTGCAGTCACAGTCAGGAGCTGCAGTCAGGAGCTACAGTCAGGAGCTACAGTCACAGTCAGGAGCTGCAGTCAGGAGCTACAGTCAGGAGCTGCAGTCACAGTCAGGAGCTACAGTCAGGAGCTACAGTCAGGAGCTACAGTCAGGAGCTGCAGTCAGGAGCTACAGTCAGGAGCTACAGTCAGGAGCTGCAGTCACAGTCAGGAGCTACAGTCAGGAGCTACAGTCAGGAGCTGCAGTCACAGTCAGGAGCTACAGTCAGGAGCTACAGTCAGGAGCTACAGTCAGGAGCTACAGTCACAGTCAGGAGCTACAGTCAGGAGCTGCGGTCAGGAGCTACAGTCAGGAGCTACAGTCAGGAGCTACAGTCAGGAGCTACAGTCAGGAGCTGCGGTCAGGAGCTACAGTCAGGAGCTACAGTCAGGAGCTGCAGTCAGGAGCTACAGTCAGGAGCTACAGTCAGGAGCTGCGGTCAGGAGCTACAGTCAGGAGCTACAGTCAGGAGCTGCAGTCAGGAGCTACAGTCAGGAGCTGCGGTCAGGAGCTACAGTCAGGAGCTACAGTCAGGAGCTACAGTCACAGTCAGGAGCTACAGTCAGGAGCTACAGTCAGGAGCTGCAGTCAGGAGCTACAGTCAGGAGCTACAGTCAGGAGCTGCAGTCACAGTCAGGAGCTACAGTCAGGAGCTGCAGTCACAGTCAGGAGCTGCAGTCACAGTCAGGAGCTGCAGTCAGGAGCTACAGTCAGGAGCTGCAGTCACAGTCAGGAGCTACAGTCAGGAGCTACAGTCAGGAGCTACAGTCAGGAGCTGCAGTCACAGTCAGGAGCTGCAGTCAGGAGCTGCAGTCACAGTCAGGAGCTACAGTCAGGAGCTACAGTCAGGAGCTACAGTCAGGAGCTACAGTCACAGTCAGGAGCTACAGTCAGGAGCTGCGGTCAGGAGCTACAGTCAGGAGCTACAGTCAGGAGCTACAGTCAGGAGCTACAGTCAGGATCTACAGTCACAGTCAGGAGCTACAGTCAGGAGCTGCGGTCAGGAGCTACAGTCAGGAGCTACAGTCAGGAGCTGCAGTCAGGAGCTACAGTCAGGAGCTACAGTCAGGAGCTGCGGTCAGGAGCTACAGTCAGGAGCTACAGTCAGGAGCTGCAGTCAGGAGCTACAGTCAGGAGCTGCGGTCAGGAGCTACAGTCAGGAGCTACAGTCAGGAGCTACAGTCACAGTCAGGAGCTACAGTCAGGAGCTGCAGTCAGGAGCTACAGTCAGGAGCTGCAGTCAGGAGCTACAGTCAGGAGCTACAGTCAGGAGCTACAGTCAGGAGCTACAGTCACAGTCAGGAGCTACAGTCAGGAGCTGCGGTCAGGAGCTACAGTCAGGAGCTACAGTCAGGAGCTACAGTCACAGTCAGGAGCTACAGTCAGGAGCTACAGTCAGGAGCTACAGTCACAGTCAGGAGTTACAGTCAGGAGCTGCGGTCAGGAGCTACAGTCAGGAGCTACAGTCAGGAGCTGCAGTCAGGAGCTACAGTCAGGAGCTACAGTCAGGAGCTACAGTCACAGTCAGGAGCTACAGTCAGGAGCTACAGTCACAGTCAGGAGCTACAGTCAGGAGCTGCAGTCAGGAGCTACAGTCAGGAGCTACAGTCAGAAGCTACAGTCACAGTCAGGAGCTACAGTCAGGAGCTACAGTCAGGAGCTACAGTCAGAAGCCCTCCTGAAGAGTGTGAGCGGAGGTGACTGACTGCTTTGGGGAAACCTGGGACTGGCTGTTTTGTATTGCTGCACAGATGGTTCCACCAGGGGCCGTGACACCTGGTCCTGGAACCAGCGATACCTCCAAGGAGCCCTTCTTCTGGTGCTCTCCGGGGTCTGCCAGGTCTCAGGTGTGGAGGTTGGTCGGACTTGGGAGAACATCATGTTGTGTGAGGAACTTCGTGGGCAGAGGTTCAGCCCAGAGTTCTGCCAACCGTCTTGCTGCGACTGTCTTCCTCCACCTTTGCCTTGGACCAGTTGGTGCTTCTCCTTGGACCAGTTGGTGCTTCTCCTTGGACCAGTTGGTGCTTCTCCTTGGACCAGTTGGTGCTTCTCCTTGGACCGGTTGGTGCTTCTCCTTGGACCAGTTGGTGCTTCTCCTTGGACCAGTTGGTGCTTCTCCTTGGACCAGTTGGTGCTTCTCCTTGGACCAGTTGGTGCTTCTCCTTGGACCAGTTGGTGCTTCTCCTTGGACCGGTTGGTGCTTCTCCTTGGACCAGTTGGTGCTTCTCCTTGGACCAGTTGGTGCTTCTCCTTGGACCAGTTGGTGCTTCTCCTTGGACCAGTTGGTGCTTCTCCTTGGACCAGTTGGTGCTTCTCCTTGGACCAGTTGGTGCTTCTCCTTGGACCAGTTGGTGCTTCTCCTTGGACCGGTTGGTGCTTCTCCTTGGACCGGTTGGTGCTTCTTCTTTCCGCAGACCCCTTTGTAGGTTGACAAAGGAGAGCTCTCTCCCCATGGCCACGTTTCTCACCTTGACATCTGCAGAGTCCCGCTGAGAAGTAGGTGCAGCATGGTGGATAGACCATGAAGGGTAACGCTGCTCAAGGACCAGGAGAGACCCAGCCATATCCTTAAAAACTGGCTGATGGTCTTCTCCAGTCCCTCAACATTGTCAATGGTACCTCATAGATTAACAGGGGCCAGAGTCTTCTCAGCAGGACTCCATGCTGGTACATCCATGCCTTACATTTCCTGAGAGACCAGATTTGTCGATGGTTGATGGAGCCAAGATGTCAGGTCAGCGACTTTTCCTTTTTTAAGTTAGTAAGTAATGTTTATTTATTCAACACATTTTACAGACCAAGGTCACCCCAAAACACTAATTACAATTGTTCAGAGTTCAGATAGTTTTCCATTCTCTCCACACATTTACAGACTGCGCTTGTTCGCTGTTTGCTTGGGTCATTACCAGTGAATGAACCCCCTTTGGGCAGCCCTGGGGGTACTCGGATACAGGTACTCGGATACAGGTACTCGGATGGGGGTACTCAGATGGGGGGATCAGATGGGACTCAGATGGGGGGACTCAGATGGGGGTACTCAGATGGGGGTACTCAGATGGGGGACTCAGATGGGGGGACTCAGATGGGGGACTCAGATGGGGGACTCAGATGGGGGGACTCAGATGGGGGGACTCAGATGGGGGGACTCAGACTCAGATGGGGGGTACTCAGTGGACTCATGGGGACTAGATGGGGGTACTCAGATGGGGGGACTCAGATGGGGGGGACTCAGATGGGGGGACTCAGATGGGGGGACTCAGAGATGGGGGGACTCAGATGGGGGGACTCAGATGGGGGGACTCAGATGGGGGACTCAGATGGGGGGACTCAGATGGGGGACTCAGATGGGGGGACTCATGGGCAGATGGGGGACTCAGATGGGGGACTCAGATGGGGGGACTCAGATGGGGGGACTCAGATGGGGGACTCAGATGGGGGGACTCAGATGGGGGGACTCAGATGGGGGGACTCATGGGATCAGATGGGGGACTCAGATGGGGGGAACTCAGATGGGGGGACTCAGATGGGGGGACTCGATGGGGGGACTCAGATGGGGGGACTCAGATGGGGGGACTCAGATGGGGGGACTCAGATGGGGGTACTCAGATGGGGGGACTCAGATGGGGGGACTCATCAGTATTTAGTTTCTCTGTTTCCTCAAAACATTTCCCTCAGAAAGTGACCTTTGAAAGAACTTTGTGATTTGGGATGCAGCCCAAGGACACAGCTGTGTCTGTGTGTGTCTGTGTGTGTGTGTGTGTGTGTCTGTGTGTGTGTGTCTGTGTCTGTGTGTGTGTGTGTCTGTGTGTGTGTGTGTGTGTCTGTGTGTGTGTGTATGTCTGTGTTTGTGTGTGTGTCTGTGTGTGTGTGTGTGTCTGTGTGTGTATGTCTGTGTGTGTGTGTGTCTGTGTGTGTATGTCTGTGTCTGTGTGTGTGTGTGTGTGTGTGTGGCTTCGTGTGTGGTGATCAGAAGAGCTGGCGCAGCGATATTCAATCATCTGAACTCACTGTAGCTGATACTATACACACACACAGAGATACACACTCATAGATACACACACACACTCAGAGATACACACTCATAGATACACACACACACTCAGAGATACACACTCATAGATACACACACACACTCAGAGATACACACTCATAGATACACACACACACACACACACACAGAGATACACACTCATAGATACACACACACACTCAGAGATACACACTCATAGATACACACACACACTCAGAGATACACACTCATAGATACACACACACACACACAGAGATACACACTCATAGACACACACACAGAGATACACACTCATAGATACACACACACACACAGAGATACACACTCATAGATACACACACACACTCAGAGATACACACTCATAGATACACACACACACACACAGAGATACACACTCATAGATACACACACACACACACACACACAGAGATACACACTCATAGATACACACACACACACAGAGATACACACTCATAGATACACACACACACACACACAGAGATACACACTCATAGATACACACACACACACACAGAGATCACACTCATAGATACACACACACACACAGAGATACACACTCCACACACACACACACACAGAGATCAAACTCATAGATACACACACACACACAGAGATACACACTCCACACACACACACAGAGATCACACTCATAGATACACACACACACAGAGAGATACACACTCATAGATACGCACACACACACACACACACACACATACACACACACACAGACACACTTCCTCATGTCCTAACAGATGAATGAGTTCTTATAACATTAATACTGACATTTTCATCAAATGTACTTTTACTTTGAGCCCATTGGACTTTTTTATTCAGTAAATAACTAACTTCCCGTTGTCTTGTGAAGCTGAGAGCTGATTGGCTGAGAGCTGATTGGCTGAGCGCTGATTGGCTGAGAGAGGGGGTCCTCTCTGTCATTGTTCTGTCTGAAAGATGAGACAGAATCAAGGGTCTAACAGTGTTATTACAGTCTGCCTCCAGCCACCTCCTCGCCTGCTCCCCACGCACCTCCTCACCTGCTCCCCACGCACCTCCTCACCTGCTCCCCACGCACCTCCTCACCTGCTCTCCTCCTCCTCCTCCTCCCATGCACCTCCCTTCTGTTGTCCTCCACCTACTCACACGCCTCCTCACCTGTACTTCCTCTTTGCCACGCACCTCCTCACCTGTTTTCCTCCTCCTCCACCTCCTCACATGCCTCCTCACCTGTACTCCTCCTGCTCCTCCCCCTCCTCCAGCTCCCCGGGCTCTCTCAGCTTCTCTAGCCGGGGCAGGTGTGTGGAGAGCAGGTAGAGAAAGACGCTCGCAGCCGCCACGATCAGCGCGAGTCCCCCCAGAGAGCGCATCTCTCCTGATCCTCCGGGTGCTCCGGGTGCTCCGGCGTCTCTCTCAGGACTCAGAACTTTCTCTGGGTCTTTCTCAGGACTCTGTGACTTTCTCTGGGTCTTTCTCAGGACTCTGTGACTTTCTCTGGGTCTTTCTCAGGACTCTGTGTCTGGGTCTCTCTCAGGACTCTGTGACTTTCTCAAACCACCTCCTGCTGCAGATATAGCGGCCGCAGAGGAAAGTCCCGGGAGCAGCAGCAGGGGACGTGGAGCCGCGCGGTTGGACGTGGACCCCGCGGTGTCGCTTACGGGGGAGGCCATGGGGGAGGCCGACATTCCGCGGTGGGGCTCGGGTTCTTCCTCCCGCTGACCGCACACACCTCCATGTGTCTCAGTCACTCAATAACTCTCTAAAGCTGTATTCACAGAGAACTGACGCAAACTGACGCAAAGTGCTACATGCGCACGTGCAGCCACAGAGTCCCGCTGGTGATTTATTTATTTATATATTCATATATTTTTATAAATATATTTTAACTGCATCTGACAGTGGCGACCAACAGGTTTCTCAGCACTATACACCTGCACTTACACACAGTGACCAGCAGGTGGCGCCGCAGGACAGTTACTCTTTTGGGACGAGATCAATACAATACTATTAAATCACCAACACAGACCACATGGTGTTGGACCATAGGGAGAGACCACATGGTATTGGACCATAGGGAGAGACCACATGGTGTTGGTCCATAGGGAGAGACCACATGGTATTGGACCATAGGGAGAGACCACATGGTGTTGGTCCATAGGGAGAGACCACATGGTGTTGGACCATAGGGAGAGACCACATTGTGTTGGTCCATAGGGAGAGACCACATGGTATTGGACCATAGGGAGAGACCATATGGTATTGGACCATAGGGAGAGACCACATGGTGTTGGTCCATAGGGAGAGACCACATGGTATTGGACCATAGGGAGAGACCACATGGTGTTGGTCCATAGGGAGAGACCACATGGTATTGGACCATAGGGAGAGACCATATGGTATTGGACCATAGGGAGAGACCATATGGTATTGGAACATAGGGAGAGACCACATGGTGTTGGACCATAGGGAGAGACCACATGGTATTGGACCATAGGGAGAGACCACATGGTGTTGGTCCATAGGGAGAGACCACATGGTATTGGACCATAGGGAGAGACCACATGGTATTGGACCATAGGGAGAGACCACATGGTGTTGGACCATAGGGAGAGACCATATGGTATTGGACCATAGGGAGAAACCACATGGTATTGGACCATAGGGAGAGACCACATGGTGTTGGTCCATAGGGAGAGACCACATGGTATTGGACCATAGGGAGAGACCACATGGTATTGGACCATAGGGAGAGACCACATGGTGTTGGTCCATAGGGAGAGACCACATGGTATTGGACCATAGGGAGAGACCACATGGTATTGGACCATAGGGAGAGACCACATGGTGTTGGACCATAGGGAGAGACCATATGGTATTGGACCATGTTAAAGTTAGATACATTTTGAAATGTATTAAATGAAATCTCTGGAAATATAGAGATTTTATACTGACTTCTTCACACACACACAAATACACACAGACACACACACACACACACACAGACACACACACACACACACACACAGACAGAAACACACACCCACACATGCGCATACACGCACACAAACACACACATGCGCGCGCAGCCTCGCACACACACACACAGACACACACACACAGACACACACACACACAGACAGAAACACACACACATGTTGTCGTCTGATTTCTTCATTACATTTTGCTTTATTGAGACTTTTCTATTGTGAGAAACAGAAAGTCAGGTCCCTGAGCTTTAAAGATCAGCAAATGTGAAGCTCCTTGAATTTGTCAGAGCAGGACTGGACGGTGCTCAAGTGGACCATACCATTCTATACCATATAATATCTTATAAAACAATACAAAACTGAAGTAGATGTGTTTTATTTCCATGTTTCCACGAGACCATGTGACGCGACCATGTGACGCGACCATGTGACGCGACCATGTGACATCACAGGTGAAGTATGACGCTGTTATTCTGGATTTTGTTCCAGTTCAGAAAGTGTGTCAGTCGTCTCCGTCTCCTGGAGGAACTGTGGGCTGGAAGTCTGCAACACACATGTGACATCACAATGACACACAGACACAACATGTGACATCACAATGACACACAGACACAACATGTGACATCACAATGACACACAGACACAACATGTGACATCACAATAACACACAGGCACAACATGTGTCATCACAATGACACACAGGCACAACATGTGACATCACAATGACACACAGGCACAACATGTGACATCACAATGACACACAGACACAACATGTGACATCACAATGACACACAGAGACAACATGTGACATCACAATGACACACAGGCACAACATGTGACATCACAATGACACACAGGCACAACATGTGACATCACAATGACACACAGGCACAACATGTGACATCACAATGACACACAGGCACAACATGTGACATCACAATGACACACAGACACAACATGTGACATCACAATGACACACAGACACAACATGTGACATCACAATGACACACAGGCACAACATGTGACATCACAATGACACACAGGCACAACATGTGACATCACAATGACACACAGACACAACATGTGACATCACAATGACACACAGGCACAACATGTGACATCACAATGACACACAGGCACAACATGTGACATCACAATGACACACAGGCACAACATGTGACATCACAATGACACACAGACACAACATGTGACATCACAATGACACACAGGCACAACATGTGACATCACAATGACACACAGGCACAACATGTGACATCACAATGACACACAGGCACAACATGTGACATCACAATGACACACAGGCACAACATGTGACATCACAATGACACACAGACACAACATGTGACATCACAATGACACACAGACACAACATGTGACATCACAATGACACACAGGCACAACATGTGACATCATAATGACACACAGGCACAACATGTGACATCACAATGACACACAGACACAACATGTGACATCACAATGACACACAGGCACAACATGTGACATCACAATGACACACAGACACAACATGTGACATCACAATGATACACAGGCACAACATGTGACATCACAATGACACACAGACACAACATGTGACATCACAATGACACACAGAGACAACATGTGACATCACAATGACACACAGACACAACATGTGACATCACAATGACACACAGGCACAACATGTGACATCACAATGACACACAGGCACAACATGTGACATCACAATGACACACAGACACAACATGTGACATCACAATGACACACAGGCACAACATGTGACATCACAATGACACACAGACACAACATGTGACATCACAATGACACACAGGCACAACATGTGACATCACAATGACACACAGGCACAACATGTGACATCACAATGACACACAGGCACAACATGTGACATCACAATGACACACAGACACAACATGTGACATCACAATGACACACAGACACAACATGTGACATCACAATGACACACAGGCACAACATGTGACATCACAATGACACACAGGCACAACATGTGACATCACAATGACACACAGACACAACATGTGACATCACAATGACACACAGGCACAACATGTGACATCACAATGACACACAGGCACAACATGTGACATCACAATGACACACAGGCACAACATGTGACATCACAATGACACACAGACACAACATGTGACATCACAATGACACACAGACACAACATGTGACATCACAATGACACACAGGCACAACATGTGACATCACAATGACACACAGGCACAACATGTGACATCACAATGACACACAGGCACAACATGTGACATCACAATGACACACAGACACAACATGTGACATCACAATGACATACAGGCACAACATGTGACATCACAATGACACACAGACACAACATGTGACATCACAATGACACACAGACACAACATGTGACATCACAATGACACACAGGCACAACATGTGACATCACAATGACACACAGGCACAACATGTGACATCACAATGACACACAGAGACAACATGTGACATCACAATGACACACAGGCACAACATGTGACATCACAATGACACACAGGCACAACATGTGACATCACAATGACACACAGGCACAACATGTGACATCACAATGACACACAGACACAACATGTGACATCACAATGACACACAGGCACAACATGTGACATCACAATGACACACAGACACAACATGTGACATCACAATGACACACAGACACAACATGTGACATCACAATGACACACAGAGACAACATGTGACATCACAATGACACACAGGCACAACATGTGACATCACAATGACACACAGAGACAACATGTGACATCACAATGACACACAGAGACAACATGTGACATCACAATGACACACAGACACAACATGTGACATCACAATGACACACAGGCACAACATGTGACATCACAATGACACACAGACACAACATGTGACATCACAATGACACACAGGCACAACATGTGACATCACAATGACACACAGAGACAACATGTGACATCACAATGACACACAGGCACAACATGTGACATCACAATGACACACAGACACAACATGTGACATCACAATGACACACAGACACAACATGTGACATTACAATGACACACAGGCACAACATGTGACATCACAATGACACACAGACACAACATGTGACATCACAATGGCACACAGACACAACATGTGACATCACAATGACACACAGACACAACATGTGACATCACAATGACACACAGACACAACATGTGACATCACAATGACACACAGACACAACATGTGACATTACAATGACACACAGGCACAACATGTGACATCACAATGACACACAGACACAACATGTGACATCACAATGGCACACAGACACAACATGTGACATCACAATGGCACACAGACACAACATGTGACATCACAATGACACACAGACACAACATGTGACATCACAATGACACACAGACACAACATGTGACATCACAATGACACACAGACACAACATGTGACATCACATTGATACACAGACACAACATGTGACATCACATTGATACACAGACACAACATGTGACATCACAATGACACACAGAGACAACACGTGACATCACAATGACACACAGACACAACATGTGACATCACAATGGCACACAGAGACAACATGTGACATCATAATGACACACAGACACAACATGTGACATCACAATGACACACAGACACAACATGTGACATCACAATGGCACACAGACACAACATGTGACATCACAATGACACAGAGACACAACATGTGACATCACAATGACAGGCGGCTCCGTCATGGTTCAGGTTTATTTACAATATGTTACTCCCCATGTCTTTAGTTGTACTTTCTCTCTCTCTCTGTCTCTCTTTGTCTCTCTCTGTCTCTCTCGTTCATCAGTTCTTACCTTTAATCACATATTCCTCTGGTTTGATGATCACATGACCTTCATAAATCACTTGGAAGGCGTCGTCATCAGTAAGAGCTGTAACGAGGGGAGAGGTCACTGCAGACAGAGGTCTCTCTCTCTGGTCTCTCTCTGGTCTCTCTCTCTGGTCTCTCTCTGGTCTCTCTCTCTGGTCTCTCTCTGGTCTCTCTCTCTGGTCTCTCTGGTCTCTCTCTGGTCTCTCTCTCTGGTCTCTCTGGTCTCTCTCTGGTCTCTCTCTCTGGTCTCTCTCTGGTCTCTCTCTCTGGTCTCTCTCTCTGGTCTCTCTCTGGTCTCTCTCTCTAGTCTCTCTCTGGTCTCTCTCTGGTCTCTCTCTCTAGTCTCTCTCTAGTCTCTCTCTGGTCTCTCTCTGGTCTCTCTCTGGTCTCTCTCTGGTCTCTCTTTCTGGTCTCTCTCTGGTCTCTCTCTGGTCTCTCTCTGGTCTCTCTCCGGTCTCTCTCTCTCTGGTCTCTCTCTGGTCTCTCTCTGGTCTCTCTCCGGTCTCTCTCTCTCTGGTCTCTCTCTGGTCTCTCTCTGGTCTCTCTCTGGTCTCTCTCTGGTCTCTCTCTGGTCTCTCTCCGGTCTCTCTCTCTCTGGTCTCTCTCTGGTCTCTCTCTGGTCTCTCTCCGGTCTCTCTCTGGTCTCTCTCTCTCTGGTCTCTCTCTGGTCTCTCTCTGGTCTCTCTCTCTAGTCTCTCTCTGGTCTCTCTCTCTGGTCTCTCTCTCTACTCTAGTCTCTCTCTAGTCTCTCTCTGGTCTCTCTCTGGTCTCTCTCTGGTCTCTCTCTGGTCTCTCTTTCTGGTCTCTCTCTGGTCTCTCTCTGGTCTCTCTCTCTGGTCTCTCTCTCTGGTCTATCTCTCTGGTCTCTCTCTCTGGTCTCTCTCTGGTCTCTCTCTCTGGTCTCTCTCTCTGGTCTCTCTCTCTGGTCTCTCTCTGGTCTCTCTCTGGTCTCTCTCTGGTCTCTCTCTCTGGTCTCTCTCTGGTCTCTCTGGTCTCTCTCTCTGGTCTCTCTCTCTGGTCTCTCTCTGGTCTCTCTCTGGTCTCTCTCTGGTCTCTCTCTCTGGTCTCTCTCTCTGGTCTCTCTCTCTGGTCTCTCTCTGGTCTCTCTCTGGTCTCTCTCTGGTCTCTCTCTCTGGTCTCTCTCTGGTCTCTATGGTCTCTCTCTCTGGTCTCTCTCTCTGGTCTCTCTCTGGTCTCTCTCTGGTCTCTCTCTGGTCTCTCTCTGGTCTCTCTCTGGTCTCTCTGGTCTCTCTCTCTGGTCTCTCTCTGGTCTCTCTCTGGTCTCTCTCTCTGGTCTCTCTGGTCTCTCTCTCTGGTCTCTCTCTGGTCTCTCTCTGGTCTCTCTCTCTGGTCTCTCTGGTCTCTCTCTGGTCTCTCTCTGGTCTCTCTCTGGTCTCTCTCTCTGGTCTCTCTGGTCTCTCTCTGGTCTTTCTCTGGTCTCTCTCTGTGTGTGGTTCGTCAGTGATTTAACTAAAATATAATATTTCTGTTTGTCCAACGAAAAAACTAATAATGGTTCAAATAAACCTGGGGATTATTTATTTTTACTTTTAAAATCTGATCTAAAGATGCGCAACGTGATTAAAACTCGCCACTAAAATCTAAAGTCGCATCTGATAAATACAATTATTAAAGGAGCAGTATGTAAAAATGTGGTCTAAAGTGGTACTGCAGCCTTTAATGATGACAGATTAGGGCACTTTAATAATGACAGATTAGGGCCCTTTAATGATGACAGATTAGGGACCTTTAATGATGACAGATTAGGGCCCTTTAATAATGTCAGATTAGGGACCTTTAATGAAGACAGATTAGGGACCTTTAATGATGACAGATTAGGGCCCTTTAATAATGTCAGATTAGGGACCTTTAATGAAGACAGATTAGGGACCTTTAATTATGACAGATTAGGGCCCTTTAATAATGACAGATTAGGGCCCTTTAATAATGACAGATTAGGGCCCTTTAATGATGACGGATTAGGGCCCTTTAATGATGACGGATTAGGGCCCTTTAATATTGACAGATTTGGGCCCTTTAATAATGACAGATTAGGGACCTTTAATGATGACAGATTAGGGCCCTTTAATAATGTCAGATTAGGGACCTTTAATGAAGACAGATTAGGGACCTTTAATGATGACAGATTAGGGCCCTTTAATAATGACAGATTAGGGCCCTTTAATAATGACAGATTAGGGCCCTTTAATGATGACGGATTAGGGCCCTTTAATGATGACGGATTAGGGCCCTTTAATATTGACAGATTTGGGCCCTTTAATGATGACAGATTTGGGCCCTTTAATGATGACAGATTAGGGCCCTTTAATATTGACAGATTTGGGCCCTTTAATGATGACAGATTAGGGCCCTTTAATGAGGACAGATTAGGGCCCTTTAATGAGGACAGATTAGGGCCCTTTAATGATGACGGATTAGGGCCCTTTAATGATGACGGATTAGGGCCCTTTAATGATGACGGATTAGGGCCCTTTAATAATGACAGATTTGGGCTCTTTAATTAGTCCTTATTCTACATTATTATTATTACTATTTATTATTATTATTATTAATGTTGTTATTGTTGCACCTGAACAGTGTCTGTGGCGCCTCCACAGGACGCTGATGTTACTGAAGATTTAAATATTTTGAGTTTTTAGTGAATAAAGAAAGTAAATAAAACCAATCTAACTCTGAGGTGGATCTGAGTTCACTGGAAACAAACACTGAAGAATTGTTCAAAGTGAACGAGGAATAAATAAATAAATCATAATAATAAGGATTTAATTAAAGGTGACAAACACTGACACCATAGTCACTGACACCAAAGTCACTGACACCAAAGTCACTGACACCAAAGTCACTGACACCAAAGTCACTGACACCAAAGTCACTGACACCATAGTCACTGACACCATAGTCACTGACACCATAGTCACTGACACCAAAGTCACTGACACCATAGTCACTGACACCAAAGTCACTGACACCAAAGTCACTGACACCAAAGTCACTGACACCAAAGTCACTGACACCAAAGTCACTGACACCATAGTCACTGACACAAAAGTCACTGACACCATAGTCACTGACACCATAGTCACTGACACCATAGTCACTGACACCAAAGTCACTGACACCAAAGTCACTGACACCAGAGTCACTGACACCATAGTCACTGACACCAAAGTCACTGACACCAAAGTCACTGACACCAAAGTCACTGACACCAAAGTCACTGACACCAAAGTCACTGACACCATAGTCACTGACACAAAAGTCACTGACACCATAGTCACTGACACCATAGTCACTGACACCATAGTCACTGACACCAAAGTCACTGACACCAAAGTCACTGACACCAAAGTCACTGACACCAAAGTCACTGACACCATAGTCACTGACACCAAAGTCACTGACACCAAAGTCACTGACACCAAAGTCACTGACACCATAGTCACTGACACCAAAGTCACTGACACCATAGTCACTGACACCATAGTCACTGACACCAAAGTCACTGACACCAAAGTCACTGACACCATAGTCACTGACACCATAGTCACTGACACCATAGTCACTGACACCATAGTCACTGACACCAAAGTCACTGACACCATAGTCACTGACACCATAGTCACTGACACCAAAGTCACTGACACCAAAGTCACTGACACCAAAGTCACTGACACCATAGTCACTGACACTATAGTCACTGACACCAAAGTCACTGACACCAAAGTCACTGACACCAAAGTCACTGACACCATAGTCACTGACACCATAGTCACTGACACCATAGTCACTGACACCATAGTCACTGACACCAAAGTCACTGACACACCATAGTCACTGACACCGTAGTCACTGACACCAAAGTCACTGACACCATAGTCACTGACACCAAAGTCACTGACACCATAGTCACTGACACTATAGTCACTGACACCAAAGTCACTGACACCAAAGTCACTGACACCAAAGTCACTGACACCATAGTCACTGACACCATAGTCACTGACACCAAAGTCACTGACACCAAAGTCACTGACACCAAAGTCACTGACACCATAGTCACTGACACCAGAGTCACTGACACCATAGTCACTGACACCAAAGTCACTGACACCATAGTCACTGACACCAAAGTCACTGACACCAAAGTCACTGACACCAAAGTCACTGACACCAAAGTCACTGACACCATAGTCACTGACACCAAAGTCACTGACACCAAAGTCACTGACATCAAAGTCACTGACACCATAGTCACTGACACCAAAGTCACTGACACCATAGTCACTGACACCATAGTCACTGACACCATAGTCACTGACACCATAGTCACTGACACCAAAGTCACTGACACCAAAGTCACTGACACCATAGTCACTGACACCAAAGTCACTGACACCATAGTCACTGACACCATAGTCACTGACACCATAGTCACTGACACCAAAGTCACTGACACCATAGTCACTGACACCATAGTCACTGACACCAAAGTCACTGACACCAAAGTCACTGACACCATAGTCACTGACACCAAAGTCACTGACACCAAAGTCACTGACACCATAGTCACTGACACTATAGTCACTGACACCAAAGTCACTGACACCAAAGTCACTGACACCAAAGTCACTGACACCATAGTCACTGACACCAAAGTCACTGACACCATAGTCACTGACACCATAGTCACTGACACCATAGTCACTGACACCAAAGTCACTGACACCATAGTCACTGACACCAAAGTCACTGACACCATAGTCACTGACACCATAGTCACTGACACCATAGTCACTGACACCAAAGTCACTGACACCATAGTCACTGACACCATAGTCACTGACACCAAAGTCACTGACACCATAGTCACTGACACCATAGTCACTGACACCATAGTCACTGACACCATAGTCACTGACACCAAAGTCACTGACACCATAGTCACTGACACCAAAGTCACTGACACCATAGTCACTGACACCAAAGTCACTGACACCATAGTCACTGACACCATAGTCACTGACACCATAGTCACTGACACCAAAGTCACTGACACCATAGTCACTGACACCAAAGTCACTGACACCAAAGTCACTGACACCAAAGTCACTGACACCATAGTCACTGACACCAAAGTCACTGACACCAAAGTCACTGACACCAAAATCACTGACATGTTTTAGTCACATTTATCCGTTTTTGTGTCTATAATAAGTTCCTAAATCTAGTTATTTGGCTCCTGTGATATTGTTTTAATATTTTAACAGTGACAAAGTAACAAACAGCTGATAAAGTGCTAATAAAGAGAGTATGTACGGTTAATTAGCACTTCATTGGTTTTTATCACTTATTAATCCTTATTCTGTATCTATTCACTGACACTGTCCCTGTGGGTTAGAGTTAAAGTTACTGTTAGCATTAGCATTAGCATTAGGGGACACTTTTAGCACTTCATCTAAAGTGTCAACAAAAACAATAATGAATAATTTTGTTTTACCCATTCCGTCCTCGTGCACCTGCTGGTCCATCGTCACGTCTGACACCAGGAGAGCAAGCAGGACCAGGACACAGGTCTGCCTCCACATGGTCCTCATCAGAGACACACAGCACTTTGAGAAACGCAGCACTCTGAGGAGCTGCAGGCGTATACAGTCTGAGACAGTCTTAGTCTTGGTCTTGGTCTTGGTCCCGGAGCAGAACCAGTCGGACCGGAGCCGCCAGTCGCGCAGAAATGTGAAGAATCTTTGGCTCGGATCCAAAGTGACGAAGAAGAAACAAAGAGATCAAAGAGACGTCAGAAAATAAACCTAATGATGTGAGAAACAACAGGGAAATGTCAGTGTTGCCTCGTCACAGAGCAGGGGAAGAGCAGCACGAGATCAATAACTCCACAGGGAGAGACCACATGGTATTGGACCATAGGGAGAGACCACATGGTATTGGACCATAGGGAGAGACCACATGGTATTGGACCATAGGGAGAGACCACATGGTATTGGACCACAGGGAGAGACCACATGGTATTGGACCATAGGGAGAGACCACATGGTATTGGACCATAGGGAGAGACCAGATGGTATTGGTCCATAGGGAGAGACCACATGGTATTGGTCCATAGGGAGAGACCACATGGTATTGGACCATAGGGAGAGACCACATGGTATTGGACCATAGGGAGAGACCACATGGTATTGGACCATAGGGAGAGACCACATGGTATTGGACCATAGGGAGAGACCACATGGTATTGGTCCATAGGGAGAGACCACATGGTATTGGACCATAGGGAGAGACCACATGGTATTGGACCATAGGGAGAGACCACATGGTATTGGTCCATAGGGAGAGACCACATGGTATTGGTCCATAGGGAGAGACCACATGGTATTGGACCATAGGGAGAGACCACATGGTATTGGTCCATAGGGAGAGACCAGATGGTATTGGACCATAGGGAGAGACCACATGGTATTGGTCCATAGGGAGAGACCACATGGTATTGGACCATAGGGAGAGACCACATGGTATTGGACCATAGGGAGAGACCACATGGTATTGGACCATAGGGAGTCCACCTCAGTCCTTCTTGTTAGACACTAACTGTCCAACAGACTCAGCATCAGAGGAAAAACTCTAAAACCCTTTGGGAGAAAAGTGAGAAACCTCAGATCCACAGAAAGGGAGGGATCCACAAGGACCGGCTGTAGATCCAGGAGTCAGACTGTAGAACGAGTAATGAGGCTGTAAAGAAAGACCAGAGAGAGACCAGAGAGAGACCAGAGAGAGAGACCAGAGAGAGGGACAAGAGAGAGACCAGAGAGAGAGACCAGAGAGAGAGACCAGAGAGAGAGACCAGAGAGAGAGACCAGAGAGAGACCAGAGAGAGAGACCAGAGAGAGAGACCAGAGAGAGACCAGAGAGAGAGACCAGAGAGAGAGACCAGAGAGAGACCAGAGAGAGAGACCAGAGAGAGAGACCAGAGAGAGACCAAAGAGAGACCAGAGAGAGAGACAAGAGAGAGACCAGAGAGAGAGACCAGAGAGAGGGACAAGAGAGAGACCAGAGAGAGACCAGAGAGAGACCTGAGAGAGACCAGAGAGAGACCAGAGAGAGACCAGAGAGAGACCAGAGAGACCAGAGAGAGACCAGAGAGAGAGACCAGAGAGAGACCAGAGAGAGACCAGAGAGAGAGACCAGAGAGAGAGACCAGAGAGAGAGACCAGAGAGAGGGACAAGAGAGAGACCAGAGAGAGACCAGAGAGAGAGACCAGAGAGAGACCTGAGAGAGACCAGAGAGAGACCAGAGAGAGACCAGAGAGAGAGACCAGAGAGAGACCAGAGAGAGAGACCAGAGAGAGAGACCAGAGAGAGAGACAAGAGAGAGACAAGAGAGAGACCAGAGAGAGACCAGAGAGAGACCAGAGAGAGAGACCAGAGAGAGAGACCAGAGAGAGACCAGAGAGAGAGACCAGAGAGAGAGACCAGAGAGAGACCAAAGAGAGACCAGAGAGAGAGACAAGAGAGAGACCAGAGAGAGAGACCAGAGAGAGGGACAAGAGAGAGACCAGAGAGACCAGAGAGAGACCTGAGAGAGACCAGAGAGAGACCAGAGAGAGACCAGAGAGAGACCAGAGAGAGAGACCAGAGAGAGAGACCAGAGAGAGACCAGAGAGAGACCAGAGAGAGAGACCAGAGAGAGACCAGAGAGAGAGACCAGAGAGAGAGAGAGACCAGAGAGAGACCAGAGAGAGACCAGAGAGAGACCAGAGAGAGAGACAAGAGAGAGACCAGAGAGAGACCAGAGAGAGACCAGAGAGACCAGAGAGAGACAGAGAGAGAGACCAGAGAGAGACCAGAGAGAGACCAGAGAGAGACCAGAGAGAGAGACCAGAGAGAGAGACCAGAGAGAGACCAGAGAGAGACCAGAGAGAGACCAGAGAGAGACCAGAGAGAGAGACCAGAGAGAGACCAGAGAGAGACCAGAGAGAGACCAGAGAGTGTCTCTCCCTCTGTTTGCAGATTATTTCACAGTTTTCACTCTGACAGAGTCACTTTTCTCCACATAGTGTCTCAGAGGTAAAGAACTTTATTCTGGAACATGAACATTGAACAAACTCAGTGTAAAGAACTCACTGTGACAAACACAGGGACAATTATCACAGGTACAGTGTGTAATGACACATCCATCATTAGAGTAATTAACGCTGAAAATAGAACGTTCACATAGTTTCAGAGGGTGAGACTGAGAGCTCTCCATACACCAGGCACAAACACACTGAGCACAGGGACTGGCCTCCTGCTGGGACTGAGGAGCACAGGGACTGGCCTCCTGCTGGGACTGAGGTGCACAGGGACTGGCCTCCTGCTGGGACTGAGGAGCACAGGGACTGGCCTCCTGCTGGGACTCTGAGGAGCACAGGGACTGGACTCCTGCTGGGACTCTGAGGAGCACAGGGACTGGACTCCTGCTGGGACTCTGAGGAGCACAGGGACTGGCCTCCTGCTGGGACTCTGAGGAGCACAGGGACTGGACTCCTGCTGGGACTCTGAGGAGCACAGGGACTGGTCTCCTGCTGGGACTCTGAGGAGCACAGGGACTGGCCTCCTGCTGGGACTCTGAGGAGCACAGGGACTGGCCTCCTGCTGGGACTCTGAGGAGCACAGGGACTGGCCTCCTGCTGGGACTCTGAGGAGCACAGGGACTGGCCTCCTGCTGGGACTCTGAGGAGCACAGGGACTGGCCTCCTGCTGGGACTCTGAGGAGCACAGGGACTGGCCTCCTGCTTGGACTCTGAGGAGCACAGGGACTGGCCTCCTGCTGGTCCCAGAGTCAGGACTAAACATGCTAAATGATATAATCTGGAACAATCTTCCTGAAAATGTGAGACATTTTGAACAGACAGGATTTTATCTTTACCTTTATCTGTGATTATTTATGATTTAATGTTGTTTCTGTCTGGTTTTGTTCATCACTTTAAGTTTCCTTGTGTATGAAATGTGCTATTCAAACAAACTTGCTTTACTTTTGAAATGTCAAAGATTCATTCCACAAAAACAGTCAAGAATCATGATCTTTGTGATAAAAACAGATTCTTACACTCGTGTCAGCGGTGGATTTATTGGCGCCAAACAATAAAAAATCATTAATAATAATAATAATAATATGTTACACATGAGTCCGGACAGCGGCGCATCGTCCCGGGGCAGGTATTAGAGGCACATATTCAAGGACACAAACAGAAACACCAAAAGGACTACAAACATGGCCGCCGTGACGAGAGATGCTTAGATTCTACAGGTCTAGTGTCTCCATGGAAACCCCCAATGAAAGGTCTCCCTCCTATGCACAAACACTGATCATCACAGTTAAAGGGAAAGCTGCTGGTGTCGGACATTTTGGTCGTTTATCGCACAACACGTCGCACACAACACACAAAAAGTGGAATATTTAGAAGAATTTGGTTAGTTTTGGTGATGTGTAAAGTCCATGCGCCGTGGACTGACATGTGAGTGATACTACAGTGCATTTGACCCGTCCTGTAACACGGCGGGCCTCTGTCATGGGTTGTATGTATGCTAATGCTAACGTGCTAGCTCTATGAAGACACACGGGGAAGTGCTCGTCTGGCTCCTACTGACTTCTATCGAGCTCAGTAACGTTTGTGTGACATCACCATTTTGGATTTAAAACCGCTGGTGTTTATTTCTCTCGGTGAAGCTGTTTTTTGTAAACTTGGATATGAACCATTTAAGGTTGTCATAGCAACACGTCAGTCCATCAGATTCAAGGAGAGAAGTAGGCCTCAGTCTGTTTACTACAAAAAGTGGTGAAAAATAAGTAAAAAAAGGCTACAAAGTAGAGTAGAGTAGAGTAGAGTAGAGTAGAGTAGAGTAGGGTAGAGTAGGGTAGGGTAGGGTAGGGTAGAATAGGGTAGAGTAGAGTAGAGTAGAGTAGAGTAGAGTAGAGTAGGGTAGAGTCGGGTAGAGTAGGGTAGGGTAGGATAGGGTAGGGTAGAGTAGGGTAGAGTAGGGTAGAGTAGAGTAGAGTAGAGTAGAGTAGAGTAAAGTAGAGTAGAGTAGAACAAAGTAGAGTAGGGTAGAGTAGGGTAGAGTAGGGTAGAGTAGAGTAGAGTAGAGTAGAGTAGAGTAGAGTAGAGTAGAGTAGAGTAGGGTAGGGTAGAGTAGAGTAAAGTAGAGTAGAGTAGAACAAAGTAGAGTAGGGTAGAGGAGGGTAGAGTAGAGTAGAGTAGAGTAGAGTAAAGTAGAGTAGAGTAGAACAAAGTAGAGTAGGGTAGAGTAGGGTAGAGTAGGGTAGAGTAGGGTAGAGTAGGGTAGAGTAGAGTAGAGTAGAGTAGGGTAGGGTAGAGTAGGGTAGAGTAGAGTAGAGTAGAACCATGTTCATTCAGAAAGCCTTGAACTAAACTCCTGTACCTTTGCTAACCTGCAGAGTTTAGCCACTAGCGCCACCTGCTGCTATTATTGGTTGAACGCGGGCAGTGAAGAATCAAAGATAGATTTAAGTGAAAGAGTGAGGAGCAGTGTTCAGAGTCTGCAGAGCTGCTGATTGGCTGCTTTTATCTCTCTACAGAGTTTATTTATAGTCAGTGTTTGCTACGATTCTCAAACTGTACAACACACAACTCTTCTACTCCACAGCATCATACACCGACACACGTGACGCACAACTAAACCTACAACAGTGAGACAGTCACGACCCAGACTGTTTCCTCCTCTTTAAAGGAGACGTATGATGCTATCATCTGGTACCGGTCTGTGTGGAAATAAAGAGACTCTTTGGACAGTTTCACATTCTCAAAACCTACCTTTTCAAACTGGCTTATTCTTTGTCATTTCATAATGTTTTAATCTGTACTTATAATTCTTTAGATCCATGTTTGAGAACTGAATAACTTAAAGGTTCCATATTCAGCTTTTCTTCCATATTCACAGTCCGTTCTAAACACATCCATACAACACGCAACACAAAAACACCTTTTCTCACATGATGCAACACAAACAGCAGAGTCTGCAGGAGCTGACCAGGCGGATCTTTACAGTCCATGGACCAGGCGCTCTGAGGCTGCACTGATTCGCTGTTTCAGTTTCTCCCTGCTGTCAATCACCTCCTCGAGGCGGGCTCTCTGTCAATCACCTTCTGGAGGCGGGCTCTCTGTCAATCACCTTCTGGAGGCGGGCTCTCTGTCAATCACCTTCTGGAGGCGGGCTCTCTGTCAATCACCTTCTGGAGGCGGGCTCTCTGTCAATCACCTTCTGGAGGCGGGCTCTCTGTCAATCACCTTCTGGAGGCGGGCTCTCTGTCAATCACCTTCTGGAGGCGGGCTCTCTGTCAACACCTTCTGGAGGCGGGCTCTCTGTCAATCACCTTCTGGAGGCGGGCTCTCTGTCAATCACCTCCTGGAGGCGGGCTCTCTGTCAATCACCTCCTGGAGGCGGGGCTTCTGACGTCACGGTTTGACTCGAGTAGTTTTGCTGCCTTCAGAGAATGACAAAGAAAGATGGCGCTCTGAATAAAGCTTGAGGGAACCAATGATGAAACTGTTCTGGACAAACAGGTCTGTTCTGATGTTTAAAAGAGGAAAGTCTAAACCGTGACATGGGACCTTTAGAGAACACCTACAATGCACTGTTTCTGCTCACTCTGGCTCTTGAACTTAACTTTTAGACTATTGACTTTGGCTCTCACATGGATGAAACAGCTTAACCTTAGAATTTAAAAACAATAATTGAGAGTCTCTGGGGCCACACGGTTTGGTCTGGATACCATTCTAAAAGGTGGAAAAGTAAACACGCCAAAGCTAATGTTTAAATGAATGAATAATCGTCGCGTCACACTCTCTGCAAAACAGATCAAATATGAGGAAATAAAAACTCAAATCCAGTGTTTTTATCTTAATCTGACACATTCTGTTAAAACCAGATTCTCCGATTTAAAAAACTGTTTATTTCCTCATTCCAAGGGAGACATTTCTGTATCTTTTCAAAACAAGATCATTTTTCTTTGTCCTGTTTGAGAATCTAGTTTTAAATCAGAATGTCTCAGATATTAGGGCGACAGTAGCTCAGTTGGTAGAGCATTGGCCTTCGGGCCTGAAGGTCGTGGGTTCGAGCCCACCGTAAGACCTACTTCACGACTCCCACTGATGACTGCTGTTGTTGTGTCCTTGGGCAAGACACTTAACCCCACTTTGCCTGAAGCCCCCACTGAAAGATCTCAGCTCCTGTGGACTCAGCACCTGCAGGAGGATCAGTGAGGGGCTGGTGCTCTGACTGCCAACCCCCGACCCAGAAATGGATTAAGGGGAAGAAAATGGATGGATGGATGTCTCAGATTAAGACACATTTTTACCAATTGTTGACTTCTTCCTGACCAGTTTTCCCAGTGCTTCTTACGGCGGTCAGACATGGACATTTATTTATTGCCGTATTACTCAGGCATAAGTCAAACACAGGAGAACACATCACCCCTGGCTTTAGAAGTTCTAATACAGATAAACTCAGATCGAAGCTTTGGTTCAGTCCATTTTCCACGGCTTCAAAGTCACTACCGCGTTAGTCCCGCCTCCGCCAGCCCGCCCGCCTCCTCTCTGGCCTCTGATTGGTGCTTGAAGAGCTCGCACGGCGTGAGGGGGAGTGGTCGGCTTGAGTCCAGGAGTGCAGCCTCGTACGGGGGGGCCTCCTCTGTGGGTGGGTAGGAGATGGAGGAGTAGTAGTGGGGCGCGCAGGAGAACCAGGAGGAGGTGGCAGTAGGTGGGAGGTCCATACTGCTGCTGTGGTGTGGCTCCTCCCCCTGCCCCGCCTCTCCTGCAAATGGGTCCAATAGGGAGTAGGGGGGCGGGTCCTCAGTGGGGAGGTGCATGTCGGAGGAGGAGGTGCCCATGCACTCGTCGTACCTGCAGGAGAAAGGAGTCAGTGAAAAGGACCAGAAGCTTCTTTGTTTTAGGGTCACTTCCTGTTTTGTTTTGTCGACTCCTGTAACTTTGTGTGTGTGTACTGTGTGTATGTGTGTGTATGTGTTTGTGTGTGTGAATGTGTTTGTGTGCGTATGTGAACGTGTGCATGTAGTGTGTGTGTGTGTGTGTGTGTGTGTGTGTGTGTGTGTGCAGACATAGGAAGTCTTCCATCTCTGTAAATGGATCAGACTCAGGTTTAACAGAATCACAGCAGACGCTGAGGGCGACAGACGACTACATCCAAGACAAGAGAGAGAGACCAGAGAAAAGAGAGACCAGAGAGAGACCAGAGAGAGACCAGAGAGAGAGACCAGAGAGAGACCAGAGAGAGACCAGAGAAGAGACCAGAGAGAGAGACCAGAGAGAGACCAAGAGAGAGAGAGACCAGAGAGAGACCAGAGAGAGAGACCAGAGAGAGAGACCAGAGAGAGACCAGAGAGAGAGACCAGAGAGAGAGACCAGAGAGAGAGAGAGAGAGAGACCAAGAGAGAAGAGAGACCAGAGAGAGACCAGAGAGAGAGACCAGAGAGAGAGACCAAGAGAGAGAGAGACCAGAGAGAGAGACCAGAGAGAGACCAAGAGAGACCAGAGAGAGACCAGAGCAGAGAGAGAGAGACCAGAGAGAGAGACCAGAGAGAGACCCAGAGAGAGAGACCAGAAGGACAGAGAGAGACCAGAGAGAGAGAGAGAGACCAGAGAGAGACCAGAGAGAGACCAGAGAGAGAGACCAGAGAGAGACCAGAGAGAGAGACCAGAGAGAGACCAGAGAGAGAGACCAGAGAGAGACCAGAGAGAGACCAGAGAGACCAGAGAGAGACCAGAGAGAGACCAGAGAGAGACCAGAGAGAGACCAGAGAGAGACCGAGAGAGAGACCAGAGAGAGAGACCAGAGAGAGACCAGAGAGAGACCGGAGAGAGACCAGAGAGAGACCAGAGAGAGACCGAGAGAGACCAGAGAGAGACCCGAGAGAGACCAGAGAGAGAGACCAGAGACAGAGACCAGAGAGAGAGACCAGAGAGAGAGACCTAGAGAGAGAGACCAGAGAGAGACCAGAGAGAGACCGGAGAGAGACCAGAGAGAGACCAGAGAGAGACCAGAGAGAGACCAGAGAGAGACCAGAGAGAGAGACCAGAGAGAGACCAGAGAGAGACCAGAGAGAGAGAGACCAGAGAGAGACCGGAGAGAGACCAGAGAGAGACCAGAGAGAGACCATAGAGAGAAAGTGTGTGTGTGTCCGCTCTGTAGGGGAGAGATGTGTGAATTATTTAAGGTACCAATTATAGCTGCTGACATTTGGATCAAAACACCATGACACTGACCTTTCCCCCTCTCTCTGGTCTCTCTCTGGTCTCTCTCTGGTCTCTCTCTGGTCTCTCTCTGGTCTCTCTCTCTGGTCTCTCTCTCTAGGTCTCTCTCTCTGGTCTCGCTCTCTGGTCTCTCTCTGGTCTCTCTCTCTGGTCTCTCTCTCTAGGTCTCTCTCTCTGGTCTCTCTCTGGTCTCTCTCTAGGTCTCTCTCTCTGGTCTCGCTCTCTGGTCTCTCTCTCTAGGTCTCTCTCTCTGGTCTCTCTCTGGTCTCTCTCTCTCTGGTCTCTCTCTCTGGTCTCTCTCTCTGGTCTCTCTCTGCTCTCTCTCTGGTCTCTCTCTCTGGTCTCTCTCTGGTCTCTCTCTGGTCTCTCTCTGGTCTCTCTCTGGTCTCTCTCTGGTCTCTCTCTCTGGTCTCTCTCTCTGGTCTCTCTCTCTGGTCTCTCTCTCTAGGTCTCTCTCTCTGGTCTCGCTCTCTGGTCTCTCTCTGGTCTCTCTCTCTGGTCTCTCTCTCTAGGTCTCTCTCTCTGGTCTCTCTCTGGTCTCTCTCTCTGGTCTCTCTCTCTGGTCTCTCTCTCTGGTCTCTCTCTCTGGGTCTCTCTCTCTGGTCTCTCTCTGGTCTCTCTCTGGTCTCTCTCTGGTCTCTCTCTCTGGTCTCTCTCTGGTCTCTCTCTGGTCTCTCTCTCTGGTCTCTCTCTCTGGTCTCTCTCTGGTCTCTCTCTAGGTCTCTCTCTCTGGTCTCGCTCTCTGGTCTCTCTCTGGTCTCTCTCTAGGTCTCTCTCTCTGGTCTCTCTCTCTGGTCTCTCTCTCTGGTCTCTCTCTCTGGTCTCTCTCTGGTCTCTCTCTGGTCTCTCTCTGGTCTCTCTCTCTGGTCTCTCTCTGGTCTCTCTCTGGTCTCTCTCTGGTCTCTCTCTGGTCTCTCTCTGGTCTCTCTCTGGTCTCTCTCTCTGGTCTCTCTCTCTGGTCTCTCTCTCTGGTCTCTCTCTCTGGTCTCTCTCTCTGGTCTCTCTCTGGTCTCTCTCTGGTCTCTCTCTGGTCTCTCTCTGGTCTCTCTCTTGTCTCTCTCTCTGGCTCTCTCTCTGGTTCTCTCTCTGGGTCTCTCTGGTCTCTCTCTGGTCTCTCTCTCTGGTCTCTCTCTCTGGTCTCTCTCTCTGGTCTCTCTCTCTGGTCTCTCTCTCTGGTCTCTCTCTCTGGTCTCTCTCTGGTCTCTCTCTGGTCTCTCTCTGGTCTCTCTCTGGTCTCTCTCTGGTCTCTCTCTGGTCTCTCTCTCTGGTCTCTCTCTCTGGTCTCTCTCTCTGGTCTCTCTCTGGTCTCTCTCTGGTCTCTCTCTGGTCTCTCTCTCTGGTCTCTCTCTCTGGTCTCTCTCTCTGGTCTCTCTCTGGTCTCTCTCTCTGGTCTCTGTCTCTGGTCTCTCTCTCTGGTCTCTCTCTGGTCTCTCTCTAGTCTCTCTCTAGGTCTCTCTCTCTGGTCTCTCTCTGGTCTCTCTCTCTGGTCTCTCTCTCTGGTCTCTCTCTCTGGTCTCTCTCTGGTCTCTCTCTCTGGTCTCTGTCTCTGGTCTCTCTCTCTAGTCTCTCTCTGGTCTCTCTCTGGTCTCTCTCTCTAGGTCTCTCTCTCTGGTCTCTCTCTGGTCTCTCTCTCTGGTCTCTCTCTGGTCTCTCTCTGGTCTCTCTCTGGTCTCTCTCTAGGTCTCTCTCTCTGGTCTCTCTCTGGTCTCTCTCTGGTCTCTCTCTGGTCTCTCTCTCTGGTCTCTCTCTCTGGTCTCTCTCTCTGGTCTCTCTCTCTGGTCTCTCTCTCTGGTCTCTCTCTCTGGTCTCTCTCTCTGGTCTCTCTCTCTGGTCTCTCTCTCTGGTCTCTCTCTCTGGTCTCTCTCTCTGGTCTCTCTCTCTGGTCTCTCTCTCTGGTCTCTCTCTCTGGTCTCTCTCTCTGGTCTCTCTCTCTGGTCTCTCCTTAGTAATCACTTTAGCAACACATCTTATCAACCACCTTAACAACCGCCTTAGCAACCACTTTAAAGGGCCCATATGACGGTTTTTGACTTTTCTCTGCTTTAAACATGATTACAGCTATTTGGCCTCATACACAAGCCCACAGTAGTTTATTCATTGATTCTGTCAATCTTTTGTAAGAGAACAATCTGTGTCCTTCCCCAGCGTGAGGCACAGAAACGCTCGGGTCCACTTCAGTGACGAAAACCACACTGATGACGCGCATGACCCCGTTTGCTTTGTATTTAAAATAGTTGTTAAATACTTTTGTCAAAACGCTGTAAACAATACACAATTAGTATGCTGTTTTTTGTCAAAAATATTAAAAATAAAAATAAATTAAAAGCCGGCGGGAGGTGATTGACGGATCAAAACAGCGAATCAGAGCGCACAGGCTCCCGAGTCCAGCGTCTGTGGTCTGGTCTCGCGGACACCACATAGAGCTGCTGTTTTTATGCTTTTGTCAGAAACTAAAAGTGTTAGGATCACGTCAACTTGAATGAAGTGTGTTATGGGTGTAAATATGTGACGCACTATTTGGCCCTAAGAGGAAGAAAGCGGCTCGACTTTTTTCATCTGTTCATCTCATGGATCTATTATAAACCGGTTCATCTGCGACACTTCACTGAGACTGTTCCAGAACTACAGGGACAATGGAACTGGACTTACTCAAAGGCTGATCTGGAAACACGTTATTCCCACGGTAAAAGACGTAACTCGGACCCCCTCCATCTGTAAGTAGTGACGCTAACTCGCTGTATACTTCTGTAAACTAAATAACTAGGCTCTGATTGTGCATCGAGGACATAGGGCTCGATGTGACGGATTGTCATTGTTGGAAAAAGCTTATTCTTATGTATGAAACTACTAAGTACAGGTGATAAACGACAAAAGCGTGATGCTACGTCACCGTGCGGGCGGGGGGCTCACAGGCAGAGGAGCAGACTCTGGATCAGCTCGTTTGAGTCGAGGTGACGTCACCTCTATACAAGAGATGGCTCTAATCTCACAAGCTTTGATTGTTGTGTGGTGTATAATACACATTAATATCACACATGTGCAGAGGACTGAGTGTGAAACATGAAGAAAAGCCTGATATAGGACCTTTAACAACAGCCTTAGCAACACGTCTTAGCAACCGCCTTAGCAACACGCCTTAGCAACCGTCTTAGCAAGAAGTCATAGCAACCGACTTAGCATCTGCCTTCGCAAAACAAACTTAGCAACAGCCTTAGCAACCACCTTAACAACCGCCTTAGCCACACGTCTTAGCAACCTCATTAACAACACGTCTTAGCAACAACCTTAGCAACTGCTTTAGCAACACGTCTAGCAATTGCCTAAGCAACTTCCTTAGCAACACATCTTGGCAACCGCAAATGGCAAATGGCAAATAAATGAATCTGAGGGGAAGGGTTCACACATCTTGGCAACCCCTTTAGCAACACGTCTTAACAACAACCTTAGCAACAGGCCTTTAGCAACCTCCTTAGCAACTGCTTTAACAACCGCCTTAACAACAGCCTTAGCAACATGTCATAGCAACCGTCTTAGCAACACGCCTTAGCAACCGTCTTAGCAACACGCCATAACAACCGCCTTAGCAACAACCTTAGAAACTTCCTTAGCAATCACCTTAACAACTGCCTTAGCAACACGTCTGTACGTGTGACGGCCTCTGCACCTCAGTGTCTAATGATCGTAAGAAACTAAACTAAACTGTCTCCACACAGAGGTCAGAGGTCAGGGTTCTGCAGGAGGTCAGGGCTCTGCAGGTCAGAGGTCAGGATTCTGCAGGAGGTCAGAGGTCAGGGCTCTGCAGGAGGTCAGAGGTCAGGGCTCTACAGCAGGTCAGAGGTCAGGGTTCTGCAGGAGGTCGGAGGTCAGGGCTCTGCAGGAGGCCAGAGGTCAGGGTTCTGCAGGAGGTCGGAGGTCAGGGCTCTGCAGGAGGTCAGAGGTCAGGGCTCTGCAGGAGGTCAGAGGTCAGGGTTCTGCAGGAGGTCAGAGGTCAGGGCTCTGCAGGAGGTCAGAGGTCAGGGCTCTGCAGGAGGTCAGAGGTCAGGGTTCTGCAGGAGGTCAGAGGTCAGGGTTCTGCAGGAGGTCAGAGGTCAGGGCTCTGCAGGAGGTCAGAGGTCAGGGTTCTGCAGGAGGTCAGAGGTCAGGGCTCTGCAAGAGGTCAGAGGTTAGGGCTCTACAGCAGGTCAGAGGTCAGGGTTCTGCAGGAGGCCAGAGGTCAGGGTTCTGCAGGAGGTCGGAGGTCAGGGCTCTGCAGGAGGTCAGAGGTCAGGGTTCTGCAGGAGGTCAGAGGTCAGGGTTCTGCAGGAGGTCAGAGGTCAGGGCTCTGCAGGAGGTCAGAGGTCAGGGTTCTGCAGGAGGTCAGAGGTCAGGGTTCTGCAGGAGGTCAGAGGTCAGGGCTCTGCAAGAGGTCAGGGTTCTGCAGGAGGTCAGAGGTCAGGGTTCTGCAGGAGGTCAGAGGTCAGGGTTCTGCAGGAGGTCAGAGGTCAGGGCTCTGCAGGAGGTCAGAGGTCAGGGTTCTGCAGGAGGTCAGAGGTCAGGGCTCTGCAGGAGGTCAGCAGAGGTCAGGGTTCTGCAGGAGGTCAGAGGTCAGGGTTCTGCAGGAGGTCAGAGGTCAGGGCTCTGCAGGAGGTCAGAGGTCAGGGTTCTGCAGGAGGTCAGAGGTCAGGGCTCTGTAGGAGGTCAGAGGTCAGGGTTCTGTAGGAGGTCAGAGGTCAGGGCTCTGCAGGAGGTCAGAGGTCAGGGTTCTGCAGGAGGTCAGAGGTCAGGGCTCTGCAAGAGGTCAGGGTTCTGCAGGAGGTCAGAGGTCAGGGTTCTGCAGGAGGTCAGAGGTCAGGGCTCTGCAAGAGGTCAGAGGTGAGGGCTCTGCAAGAGGTCAGAGGTCAGGGTTCTGCAGGAGGTCAGAGGTCAGGGTTCTGCAGGAGGTCAGAGGTCAGGATTCTGCAGGAGGTCAGAGGTCAGGGCTCTGCAGGAGGTCAGAGGTCAGGGTTCTGCAGGAGGTCAGAGGTCAGGGCTCTGCAAGAGGTCAGAGGTCAGGGTTCTGCAGGAGGTCAGAGGTCAGGGCTCTGCAGGAGGTCAGAGGTCAGGGTTCTGCAGGAGGTCAGAGGTCAGGGCTCTGCAGGAGGTCAGAGGTCAGGGCTCTGTTGGGGGCTGTGGTGCTTCTTACCGCGGGGGTGAGTCCGGGTACAGACCGCTCTGCTCCAGGTTCTCTCCGTACGAGTCCAGACCAGAGGGAAACTCCTCCAAACAGGACCTCAGCTCTCCCACTGAGCCGTGAGAGAAACCCTCCTGTCCTGGAGAGAGAGACCCTCACTCTCACAAGCAACAACTGCTACATGATTATATCTACTCATGATAACCTCCTCTCCCTCTTTTCTCCTCCTTCCCTCCTCCCTTCTCCACCTCCTCTCCCTCTTTTCTCCTCCTTCCCTCCTCCCTTCTCCACCTCCTCCTTCCCCCTTCTCCTCCTCCTCTCTTCTCCACCTCCTCCTTCCCCCTTCTCCTCCTCCTCCCTTCTCCACCTCCTCCTTCCCCCTTCTCCTCCTCCTCCCTTCTCCACCTCCTCCTTCCCCCTTCTCCTCCTCCTCCCTTCGCCACCTCCTCTCCCTCTTTTCTCCTCCTCCTCCCTTGTCCACCTCCTCCTCCCTTCTCCTCCTTCCCCCTTTTTCCTCCTCCGCCCTTCTCCGCCTCTTCCTCCCCTCTCCTCCTCCTCACCGTAGGAGGCGCGCAGGTGGAGGTGGCTGCTCTTGCGGAAGCTGCCGATGATGATGGTGATGCAGGAGAGGAAGAGCACGAGGCCGATGACGATCCCGGCCACCACCAGAGGAGACACCAGCAGAGAGGCCTCCCCCGCCGCCTCCCGCTCCCTGCGGCATTCTGGGTAATCGCCAAGGCTCTGGTTGGAGCTCGCTGCTGACCACAAGCACAAGCCTCTTCAAACGTCAGTGTTGGAAACAATCGGTTCTGTTTTTAATTATCTGTTTAACTTTTTCTACTCTGGTCATTTACATCTGAGATTCATACCTGCAAGGCTCGTGCTGGGTCTACAGCCTCAGTCCTGGGTCTGCAACCTCAGTCCTGGGTCTACAGCCTCAGTCCTGGCTCTACAGCCTCAGTCCTGGGTCTGCAACCTCAGTCCTGGGTCTACAGCCTCAGTCCTGGGTCTGCAGCCTCAGTCCTGGGTCTACAGCCTCAGTCCTGGGTCTGCAACCTCAGTCCTGGGTCTGCAACCTCAGTCCTGGGTCTACAGCCTCAGTCCTGGGTCTGCAGCCTCAGTCCTGGGTCTACAGCCTCAGTCCTGGGTCTGCAACCTCAGTCCTGGGTCTACAGCCTCAGTCCTGGATCTACAGCCTCAGTCCTGGGTCTACAGCCTCAGTCCTGGGTCTACAGCCTCAGTCCTGGATCTACAGCCTCAGTCCTGGATCTACAGCCTCAGTCCTGGCTCTACAGCCTCAGTCCTGGATCTACAGCCTCAGTCCTGGCTCTACAGCCTCAGTCCTGGCTCTACAGCCTCAGTCCTGGCTCTACAGCCTCAGTCCTGGCTCTACAGCATCAGTCCTGGCTCTACAGCCTCAGTCCTGGCTCTACAGCCTCAGTCCTGGCTCTACAGCCTCAGTCCTGGCTCTACAGCCTCAGTCCTGGCTCTACAGCCTCAGTCCTGGCTCTACAGCCTCAGTCCTGGCTCTACAGCCTCAGTCCTGGCTCTACAGCCTCAGTCCTGGCTCTACAGCCTCAGTCCTGGCTCTACAGCCTCAGTCCTGGCTCTACAGCCTCAGTCCTGGGTCTGCAACCTCAGTCCTGGGTCTACAGCCTCAGTCCTGGCTCTACAGCCTCAGTCCTGGATCTATAGCATCTGTGCATGCGTTAGCTGCACGAGCCTTGACGAGTGCATTCAAAAGTTCACAGCGACTAAACTAGACTGGTCCAAACAAATACACTCCTCTCAACATCGACACACGTGGAACGTAGCTTTGGACCAAGACCCACTTTTGGACCAAGACCCACTTTTGGACCAAGACCCACTTTTGGACCATCCTGTAAAGATGTTTTCCAGAGGGAAGAAGATACGTACATTAGCATTGAATGATTCTTAGTCCGGGTAGACCCCCACTGGCCCGGGGTGGTATTGCATCATGTCAACGCACCTCATTTTTGAGCTGAGACCCGCCCCCACTGGGTTCAGCAGGTCTTTCCTTCCTTCTACTGTCAGACTGTACAACGAGCAACGAAGACTGACGAACACTGCTGACTTGAGCTCACATAATCTGAATCGTCTCTGTGTCCCAGAGCCTCGTGCTGCTAACATGCTAACATGCTACTGTATACTTCCTAAATACTGTAGTTATTCATTTATCTGACATTTCACTGAGAGAATCTTCATCATAATCTTCATCTTAAAGTAACCCCGTCTTCATCATGATCTTCGTCACGGCCCATGACCTTGACACAGGTTTTGACCCGTCACAGCTCGGTGCTGTTGCTGTGGGCTCTGACCCTCCGCCCTCTAGCACTTCACATGTTCTGAGACCTAAATGATTCTGACGTCTACAGCCGACACACAACTCCTATAGACATGTGTGTCTGTGTGTGTGTGTGTGTGTCTGTGTGTGTGTGTCTGTGTGTGTGTCTGTGTGTCTGTGTGTGTGTGTGTGTCTGTGTGTGTCTCTGTGTGTGTGTGTGTGTCTGTGTGTGTGTGTGTCTGTGTGTGTGTGTGTGTGTGTGTGTGTGTCTGTGTGTGTGTCTGTGTGTGTGTGTGTCTCTGTGTGTGTGTGTGTCTCTGTGTGTGTGTGTCTGTGTGTGTGTGTCTGTCTGTGTGTGTGTGTGTGTGTGTGTGTGTGTGTGTCTGTCTGTGTGTGTGTGTCTCTGTGTGTGTGTGTGTGTGTGTCTCTGTGTGTGTGTGTGTCTGTGTGTGTCTCTGTGTGTGTGTGTGTGTGTGTGTGTGTGTGTGTGTGTGTGTGTGTGTGTGTGTGTGTGTGTGTGTGTGTGTGTGTGTCTCTCTGTGTGTGTCTGTCTGTGTCTGTGTGTGTGTGTGTCTGTGTCTGTGTGTGTGTGTGTCTGTCTGTGTGTGTGTGTCTCTGTGTGTGTGTGTGTGTGTGTGTGTGTGTGTGTGTGTGTGTGTGTCTGTGTGTGTGTGTGTGTGTGTGTCTGTGTGTGTGTGTGTGTCTGTGTGTGTGTGTCTCTCTGTGTGTGTGTGTCTGTGTGTGTGTGTGTCTGTCTGTGTCTGTGTGTGTGTGTGTGTGTGTGTGTGTGTGTGTCTGTCTGTGGGTGTGTGTCTCTGTGTGTGTGTGTGTGTGTCTCTGTGTGTGTGTGTGTCTGTGTGTGTCTCTGTGTCTGTGTGTGTGTCTCTCTGTGTGTGTGTGTGTCTGTCTGTGTGTGTGTGTCTTTGTGCGTGTGTCTGTGTCTGTGTGTGTGTGTGTGTGTGTGTGTGTGTGTGTGTGTAGCTGAGGTTCTGTTTGGAGCCTCCATCCATGTCTGGGTCGGGGGGTGGCAGTCAGAGCACCAGCCCCTCACTGATCCTCCTGCAGGTGCTGAGTCCACAGGAGCTGAGATCTTTCAGTGGGGGCTTCAGGCAAAGTGGGGTTAAGTGTCTTGCCCAAGGACACAACAACAGCAGTCATCAGTGGGAGTCGTGAAGTAGGTCTTATGGTGGGCTCGAACCCACAACCTTCAGGCTCAAAGGCCAATGCTCTACCAACTGCCGCCCCCTGTTGTTTGGAGGATCACATTATCATCATGGACTGAGACACATGAAGAAGAGTGAGACACATGAAGAAGAGTGAGACACGTGAAGAAGAGTGAGACACATGAAGAAGAGTGAGACACGTGAAGAAGAGTGAGACACGTGAAGAAGAGTGAGACACGTGAAGAAGAGTGAGACACATGAAGAAGAGTGAGACACGTGAAGAAGAGTGAGACACATGAAGAAGAGTGAGACACATGAAGAAGAGTGAGACACGTGAAGAAGAGTGAGACACGTGAAGAAGAGTGAGACACGTGAAGAAGAGTGAGACACATGAAGAAGAGTGAGACACGTGAAGAAGAGTGAGACACGTGAAGAAGAGTGAGACACGTGAAGAAGAGTGAGACACATGAAGAAGAGTGAGACACGTGAAGAAGAGTGAGACACATGAAGAAGAGTGAGACACGTGAAGAAGAGTGAGACACGTGAAGAAGAGTGAGACACGTGAAGAAGAGTGAGACACATGAAGAAGAGTGAGACACGTGAAGAAGAGTGAGACACGTGAAGAAGAGTGAGACACATGAAGAAGAGTGAGACACGTGAAGAAGAGTGAGACACGTGAAGAAGAGTGAGACACATGAAGAAGAGTGAGACACATGAAGAAGAGTGAAACACATGAAGAAGAGTGAGACACGCAAAGAAGAGTGAGACACGTGAAGAAGAGTGAGACACATGAAGAGTGAGACACATGAAGAAGAGTGAGACACGTGAAGAAGAGTGAGACACATGAAGAAGAGTGAGACACATGAAGAAGAGTGAGACACGTGAAGAAGAGTGAGACACATGAAGAAGAGTTAGACACGTGAAGAACGAGTGAGACACATGAAGAAGAGTGAGACACATGAAGAAGAGTGAGACACGTGAAGAAGAGTGAGACACGCAAAGAAGAGTGAGACACGTGAAGAAGAGTGAGACACATGAAGAATAGTGAGACACATGAAGAAGAGTGAGACACGTGAAGAAGAGTGAGACACATGAAGAAGAGTGAGACACGTGAAGAAGAGTGAGACACGTGAAGAAGAGTGAGACACATGAAGAAGAGTGAAACACATGAAGAAGAGTGAGACACGCAAAGAAGAGTGAGACACGTGAAGAAGAGTGAGACACATGAAGAGTGAGACACATGAAGAAGAGTGAGACACGTGAAGAAGAGTGAGACACATGAAGAAGAGTGAGACACATGAAGAAGAGTGAGACACGTGAAGAAGAGTGAGACACATGAAGAAGAGTTAGACACGTGAAGAAGAGTGAGACACGTGAAGAAGAGTGAGACACATGAAGAAGAGTGAGACACGTGAAGAAGAGTGAGACACATGAAGAAGAGTGAGACACGTGAAGAAGAGTGAGACACGTGAAGAAGAGTGAGACACATGAAGAAGAGTGAGACACGTGAAGAAGAGTGAGACACGTGAAGAAGAGTGAGACACGTGAAGAAGAGTGAGACACGTGAAGAAGAGTGGGACACATGAAGAAGAGTGAGACACGTGAAGAAGAGTGAGACACGTGAAGAAGAGTAAGACACGTGAAGAAGAGTGAGACACGTGAAGAAGAGTGAGACACGTGAAGAAGAGTGAGACACGTGAAGAAGAGTGAGACACATGAAGAAGAGTGAGACACGTGAAGAAGAATGAGACACATGAAGAAGAGTGAGACACACTGAAGAAGAGTAAGACACGTGAAGAAGAGTGAGACACGTGAAGAAGAGTGAGACACGTGACGAAGAGTGAGACACGTGAAGAAGAGTGAGACACATGAAGAAGAGTGAGACACGTGAAGAAGAGTGAGACACGTGAAGAAGAGTGAAACACATGAAGAAGAGTGAGACACGTGAAGAAGAGTGAAACACATGAAGAAGAGTGAGACACGCAAAGAAGAGTGAGACACGTGAAGAAGAGTGAGACACATGAAGAATAGTGAGACACATGAAGAAGAGTGAGACGCGTGAAGAAGAGTGAGACACGTGAAGAAGAGTGAGACACATGAAGAAGAGTGAGACGCATAAAGAAGAGTGAGACGCATGAAGAAGAGTGAGACACGTGAAGAAGAGTGAGGCACGTGAAGAAGAGTGAGACACGTGAAGAAGAGTGAGACACGTGAAGAAGAGTGAGACACGTGAAGAAGAGTGAAACACATGAAGAAGAGTGAGACACGCAAAGAAGAGTGAGACACGTGAAGAAGAGTGAGACACATGAAGAATAGTGAGACACATGAAGAAGAGTGAGACGCGTGAAGAAGAGTGAGACACGTGAAGAAGAGTGAGACACATGAAGAAGAGTGAGACGCATGAAGAAGAGTGAGACGCGTGAAGAAGAGTGAGACACGTGAAGAAGAGTGAGACACGTGAAGAAGAGTGAGACACGTGAAGAAGAGTGAGACACGTGAAGAAGAGTGAGACACGTGAAGAAGAGTGAGACACAAGAAGAAGAGTGAGACACGTGAAGAAGAGTGAGACACAAGAAGAAGAGTGAGACACAAGAAGAAGAGTGAGACACGTGAAGAAGAGTGAGACACAAGAAGAAGAGTGAGACACGTGAAGAAGAGTGAGACATGTGAAGAAGAGTGAGACACGTGAAGAGTGAGGACAGTAGGGTCTGGACTCTTCAGCCTCTGGGCACAGAGAGGAGTGACAGACTGGATGGAATCACATGTGCAGTGAGGTGGAAGCCCCCCCCCCCCCCCCCCCCCCCCCCCCCCCACCTTCTCCCCCCCACCCCCCCCCCCCCCCCCCCCCCCCTCCAGTATTGACCTGATGCCAGTGGGTCCAGAGTCACGACATTGAAGTCTCACAGGTCAGTGGTTGCGGCTCCATGAAAAATGAATCATACTGAATTATGAAGCACAGGGACACATCATCCGACCTCAGTCCTGGGTCTACAGCCTCAGTCCTGGGTCTACAGCCTCAGTCCTGGGTCTACAGCCTCAGTCCTGGATCGACTGAATCTCTGTCTTGGACTTCTCACATTAGTCCTGGTCTCAGGTCTCTGCTTGTTACAAGTCTCTCCATGGCCTCTCTCCAAAGTACATCTGTGACATTATAGTGCCATATGAACCAACTCTGCGGAGCACAGGGACTGGCCTCCTGCTGGGACTCTGAGGAGCACAGGGACTGGCCTCCTGCTGGGACTCTGAGGAGCACAGGGACTGGCCTCCTGCTGGGACTCTGAGGAGCACAGGGACTGGCCTCCTGCTGGGACTCTGAGGAGCACAGGGACTGGCCTCCTGCTGGGACTCTGAGGAGCACAGGGACAGGACTCCTGCTGGGACTCTGAGGAGCACAGGGACTGGCCTCCTGCTGGGACTCTGAGGAGCACAGGGACTGGCCTCCTGCTGGGACTCTGAGGAGCACAGGGACTGGTCTCCTGCTGGGACTCTGAGGAGCACAGGGACTGGCCTCCTGCTGGGACTCTGAGGAGCACAGGGACTGGCCTCCTGCTGGGGCTCTGAGGAGCACAGGGACTGGCCTCCTGCTGGGACTCTGAGGAGCACAGGGACTGGCCTCCTGCTGGGACTCTGAGGAGCACAGGGACTGGCCTCCTGCTGGGACTCTGAGGAGCACAGGGACCGGCCTCCTGCTGGGGCTCTGAGGAGCACAGGGACTGGCCTCCTGCTGGGACTCTGAGGAGCACAGGGACTGTCCTCCTGCTGGGACTCTGAGGAGCACAGGGACTGGCCTCCTGCTGGGACTCTGAGGAGCACAGGGACTGGCCTCCTGCTGGGACTCTGAGGAGCACAGGGACTGGCCTCCTGCTGGGACTCTGAGGAGCACAGGGACTGGCCTCCTGCTGGGACTCTGAGGAGCACAGGGACTGGCCTCCTGCTGGGACTCTGAGGAGCACAGGGACTGGCCTCCTGCTGGGACTCTGAGGAGCACAGGGACTGGCCTCCTGCTGGTGCAGAGGATTCTCTGTGTTCTAAATGTGTCATTGTGGTCGTGCCGAGGCCTAGTTTGGATGTTATTAAGTGGACTCCTTTGCCCTGATTAAAGGTGGACTACATCATGTGAGAAGAGGGGCTCATGCAGGCTCCAGGACAGTTTATTTGTATGGCACTGTTCAAAGGGCAGAACAAAACAAGACACAGCACATTAAAAAGATAAAATTCTGCTGTTTTTAACCTGTATTTAAACATTTTAAGAGAACAAGTCTGTCTCACATTTTCAGGAAGACTTCCAGATTTGAGCTGCACTATATCAGTCCCTGTGCTCCTCGGTGTCGGTTCAGACGCAGCCACAGGTGAATCCACTGCATACACTTTCTAAGCACCTGTTCTCGACACACACAGCTCCATGAAGTAATCTGTGAGTTTATACTGTGGGCGGCACGGTGGCTGAGTGGATAGCACTCTCGCCTCTCAGCAAGAAGGTCCTGGGTTCAAATCCCGGCCGGACCAGGGCCTTTCTGAGTGGAGTTTACATGTTCTCCCCGTGTCTGCGTAGGTTTCCTCCGGGTACTCCGGTTTCCCCTACCACTAAAAATATGTTCAATAGGACTGGCATGCGCCTCCTGTACTGGCCCCTCCCATCTCTGTGTGGAGTGAGAGACAAATGCCCAAAAAATAACAATTGTAAACCGCTTTGTGACTCTGGTCTGTGAAAGGCGGTATATAAATAAAGATTACTTACTACTTACTACTACTACTGTTGAAAGAAATATTCCTGTCGTAGATTACAGGCCTTTTCAAGAGATAGAAATGCAGGTGTCCAGCAGCAAGAACACATCCATCCACACAAACAAAACAAATAAATAGATTATTCTTTAAAGCTAACGATAGTATGTTTGCTGCTGTTTCCAGAACATTCATAAGTAACAGAGCTGACATTCATCTGAAGCTGCAGCAGGTTTGACGTCTGTCACTCAAAAACCCACAACACCACAATATACGTCTTCTCCTCTGATCCACTTCTGGTCTGTCCTTTAAAGGAGCCGTATGTAAGAATCTGAAAGTGGTACTGCAGCCTCTCCCTCTCTCCCTGACTCAGGTTGCACACGGTGAGTTCTGGCGCCCGGATCACAGACTTTCTGATTGGTGAAACGGTGGAGGGCGGGACATCGAGATGAAAACAATAACAAGATTTAGGGACTGGAAAAGTAATTTAGAAATTCAAATATCTCTGAACTACTGTTATCAGTTAAAGAAGGATTGGGAAAGAGCATGTTTTATAAATGCCTTTTGACAGATTAGGGCCCTTTAATGATGACAGATTAGGGCCCTTTAATGACAGATTAGGGCCCTTTAATGACGACAGATTAGGGCCCTTTAATGATGACGGATTAGGGCCCTTTAATGACGACAGATTAGGGCCCTTTAATGATGACGGATTAGGGCCCTTTAATGATGACGGATTAGGGCCCTTTAATGACGACAGATTAGGGCCCTTTGATGATGACAGATTAGGGCCCTTTAATGATGACAGATTAGGGCCCTTTAATGATGACAGATTAGGGCCCTTTAATGACGAAAGATTAGGAACCTTTAATGATGACTTGACATGAAAATCTTACTACTTTGAAGATAAACAGAGAATAATGAGAATAGAGAGAATGAAGCGACAGATGTAGATGACAGATTAGAGCAGATCTCTGAGGGTCACACATCACGGTTTTATGTTCTCTGTGGAAGGCTGGGAATAATGCAATCAGAAGAAGAGGTGGCGAAGGAAATCAGATTTTAAAGTTAGACAATGAGGTAAATTCAGAGGCAGGAGGTCGCCGTCTCAATGCCGGCTGGGAACTCAGATCTACAGCCTCAGTCCTGGGTCTACAGCCTCAGTCCTGGGTCTACAGCCTCAGTCCTGGCTCTACAGCCTCAGTCCTGGGTCTACAGCCCTCAGTCCTGGGTCTACAGCCCTCAGTCCTGGGTCTACAGCCTCAGTCCTGGTCTACAGCCTCAGTCCTGGGTCTACAGCCTCAGTCCTGGGTCTACAGCCTCAGTCCTGGTCTACAGCCTCAGTCCTGGGTCTACATCCTCAGTCCTGGGTCTACAGCCTCAGTCCTGGGTCTACAGCCCTCAGTCCTGGGTCTACAGCCTCAGTCCTGGGTCTACAGCCTCAGTCCTGGGTCTACAGCCTCAGTCCTGGGTCTACAGCCTCAGTCCTGGGTCTAAAGCCTCAGTCCTGGGTCTACGGCCTCAGTCCTGGGTCTACAGCCTCAGTCCTGGGTCTACAGCCTCAGTCCTGGGTCTACAGCCTCAGTCCTGGGTCCACAGCCTCAGTCCTGGGTCTACAGCCTCAGTCCTGGGTCTAAAGCCTCAGTCCTGGGTCTACGGCCTCAGTCCTGGGTCTACAGCCTCAGTCCTGGGTCTACAGCCTCAGTCCTGGGTCTACAGCCTCAGTCCTGGGTCCACAGCCTCAGTCCTGGGTCTACAGCCTCAGTCCTGGGTCTACAGCCTCAGTCCTGGGTCTACAGCCTCAGTCCTGGGTCCACAGCCTCAGTCCTGGGTCTACAGCCTCAGTCCTGGGTCTACAGCCTCAGTCCTGGGTCCACAGCCTCAGTCCTGGGTCTACAGCCTCAGTCCTGGATCTACAGCCTCAGTCCTGGGTCTACAGCCTCAGTCCTGGGTCTACAGCCTCAGTCCTGGGTCTACAGCCTCAGTCCTGGATCTACAGCCTCAGTCCTGGGTCTACAGCCTCAGTCCTGGGTCTACAGCCTCAGTCCTGGGTCTACAGCCTCAGTCCTGGGTCCATCAGGACATTCCAACATTGGTCTCTGCTCCTTTTGGATCAATGTCTCTGTGTGTTTGTTATCGTTGCATTTCCAGCGTTAGAACTGTTTGATTCTCTAATCTGTGTTGGAGAATCAACAGTTTTTTAAGTCCTCTGAGAAAACTACTGTAGTGATTTAGGACGATACAAAAATAAAGTGAATGGAATTGGACCCACGTCAGAATCTGAGCTGTGCAGAAAAGACAATTCCATTTGCAGCGTGTGTTTGCTGGCTGTTGGGGGGTGGGTGTGAGCTGTGAGGGGCCCCCATCATCAGGGTGTGGGGCTGGGGACCACAGAGGGGCCTCAGAGATGAGTCAGTATGTCCCAGAGTACAGCAGCTGTGGTCTCAACATGCAGCCGCGAAAACCGTGCGGAAAGCAATCATGAGTGCGGCACCGTGTGGGGAATAGACCGGTGTGAATTAATTTACAGCTGCTAATGCTAATGCTAACGCTAAGGCCACGGCGCTGGGGAAGGCTGCAGACATTAAGGACCATTGGTTTTTGAGTTTTGAGAAGACTCTGACCTCATATCTAGTGTTCAAACGAGGTCCCTCAGGGATGTGTGCTGGTCCCTTTCCTTTTGGCTCCAAAAACATCAGTCTCTGGAAATATTTACATATTACATACATTTAAATATCAGTTCGTTAAGAAAGTTTGTCAGTGTCTCTTCCATCTGCGGAAACTTCACCACAAACTTTTACCGACGCATCATTGAAAGATAGTGGGTTCTGTGACTGTGTGGTTCTGCAACAGAGTCAAACAAATCAAACAAACAAATTAGGCCTTTTATGACAATAAATTCAGCAAAAATGTTCCTACACGCAATGATTTTCTCACACATAGATTATTGTATCACAACCTGGTCACTCACTGGACAAACACATATCAAATCCATAGAAACCCTCTTCAAAAAGTCCATTAAAATTCTGGATCAAAAGCCTTGGGTCATATCATCACTGCAAAATCCTGGAGAAACACAAAATGGTCAATTTTCAAAACTTCATTAATTTTAAAAACTGTTGCCTTATTTACAAAGCACTTCATGGTCTTGCCCCGCCCCCACTCTCAAATTACATTAAAGCTAGAGTAGTGACAGGTCTCCGCACCCGAGCGTCCTCCAGAGGAGATGTGGAGATCCCACACAGAAAACTACATTTGGACAAACTGTGCTGTCGGTCAGAGGAGGTCGGTCTTGGAACAACCTTCCTACAGACATAAGAGCATGCCCAACATATAGCTCTTTTAAAAATCAACTAAAACACCATTTTAAAGTAAATCAGTCCTGCACTCATTTTAACTAACTGTAATTTCTATAATTGTATATTGTCCTTTTGTATTTTTATTGTTGTGTGACCTGCGTCGGGACTATGGATGTAAATTAGCAGTTTTGCTACAATCTGGCACATTTACAATTTGTGTACAACTTGTATATGATTGTTCATTAATGTGTGTTGTCCCGATCAAATAAATAAATAAATAAATAAAAGAGTCGAGTAATGTAGAGTAGAGTAGAGTAGAGTAATGTAGAGTAGAGTAGAGTAATGTAGAGTAGGGTAGAGTAGAGTAGAGTAGGGTAGAGTAGAGTAGAGTAATGTAGAGTAGAGTAGGGTAGGGTAGAGTAATGTAGAGTAGAGTAGAGTAGAGTAGGGTAGAGTAGAGTAGGGTAGGAGTAATGTAGAGTAGAGTAGAGTGGGGTAGAGTAGAGTAATGTAGAGTAGAGTAGAGTAGAGTAATGTAGAGTAGAGTAGAGTAATGTAGAGTAGAGTAGAGTAGAGTAGAGTAGTGTAGAGTAGAGTAGAGTAATGTAGAGTAGAGTAGAGTAATGTAGAGTAGAGTAGAGTAATGTAGAGTAGAGTAATGTAGAGTAGATTAGAGTAGGGTAGAGTAATGTAGAGTAGAGTAGGGTAGGTTAGAGTAATGTAGAGTAGGGTAGAGTAGAGTAGGGTAGAGTAGAGTAGGGTAGAGTAGAGTAATGTAGAGTAGAGTAGAGTAATGTAGAGTAGAGAGTAGAGTAGAGTAATGTAGAGTAGAGTAGAGTAATGTAGAGTAGAGTAGAGTAGGGTAGAGTAATGTAGAGTAGAGTAGGGTAGGGTAGAGTAATGTAGAGTAGGGTAGAGTAATGTAGAGTAGAGTTATGTAGAGTAGAGTAGAGTAGAGTAGAGTAATGTAGAGTAGAGTAGAGTAGAGTAAGTAGTAGTAGAGTAGAGTAGAGTAATGTAGAGTAGAGTAGAGTAATGTAGAGTAGAGTAGAGTAATGTAGAGTAGAGTAGAGTAGAGTAGAGTAATGTAGAGTAGAGTAGAGTAATGTAGAGTAGAGTAGAGTAATGTAGAGTAGAGTAATGTAGAGTAGAGTAATGTAGAGTAGATTAGAGTAGGGTAGAGTAATGTAGAGTAGAGTAGGGTAGGTTAGAGTAATGTAGAGTAGGGTAGAGTAGAGTAGGGTAGAGTAGAGTAGGGTAGAGTAGAGTAATGTAGAGTAGAGTAGAGTAATGTAGAGTAGAGTAGAGTAGAGTAATGTAGAGTAGAGTAGAGTAATGTAGAGTAGAGTAGAGTAGGGTAGAGTAATGTAGAGTAGAGTAGGGTAGGGTAGAGTAATGTAGAGTAGAGTAGAGTAATGTAGAGTAGAGTTATGTAGAGTAGAGTAGAGTAGAGTAGAGTAATGTAGAGTAGAGTAGAGTAGAGTAATGTAGAGTAGAGTAGAGTAGAGTAATGTAGAGTAGAGTAGAGTAATGTAGAGTAGAGTAGAGTAATGTAGAGTAGAGTAGAGTAGAGTAATGTAGAGTAGAGTAGAGTCATGTAGAGTAGAGTAATGTAGAGTAGAGTAGAGTAATGTAGAGTAGAGTAGAGTAATGTAGAGTAGAGTAATGTAGAGTAGAGTAGAGTAATGTAGAGTAGAGTAGAGCAGAGTAATGTAGAGTAGAGTAGAGTAATGCAGAGTAGAGTAGAGTAGAGTAATGTAGAGTAGAGTAGAGTAGAGTAGAGTAATGCAGAGTAGAGTAGAGTAATGTAGAGTAGAGTAGAGTAGGGTAGAGTAATGTAGAGTAGAGTAGAGTAGAGTAATGTAGAGTAGAGTAATGTAGAGTAGAGTTATGTAGAGTAGAGTAATGTAGAGTAGAGTAGAGTAGAGTAATGTAGAGTAGAGTAATGTAGAGTAGAGTAGAGTAATGTAGAGTAGAGTAGAGTAATGTAGAGTAGAGAAGAGTAATGTAGAGTAGAGTAGAGTAATGTAGAGTAGAGTAATGTAGAGTAGAGTAGAGCAGAGTAATGTAGAGTAGAGTAGAGTAATGCAGAGTAGAGTAGAGTAGAGTAATGTAGAGTAGAGTAGAGTAGAGTAATGTAGAGTAGAGTAGAGTAGAGTAATGTAGAGTAGAGTAATGTAGAGTAGAGTAGAGCAGAGTAATGTAGAGTAGAGTAATGCAGAGTAGAGTAGAGTAGAGTAGAGTAATGTAGAGTAGAGTAGAGTAGAGTAATGTAGAGTAGAGTAATGTAGAGTAGAGTAATGTAGAGTAGAGTAGAGTAGAGTAATGCAGAGTAGAGTAGAGTAGAGTAATGCAGAGTAGAGTAGAGTAATGTAGAGTAGAGTAATGTAGAGTAGAGTAATGTAGAGTAGAGTTATGTAGAGTAGAGTAATGTAGAGTAGAGTAGAGTAGTAATGTAGAGTAGAGTAATGTAGAGTAGAGTAGAGTAATGTAGAGTAGAGTAATGTAGAGTAGAGTAGAGTAGAGTAATGTAGAGTAGAGTAGAGTAATGTAGAGTAGAGTAGATTAATGTAGAGTAGAGTAGAGTAATGTAGAGTAGAGTAGAGTAGAGTAATGTAGAGTAGAGTAGAGCAGAGTAATGTAGAGTAGAGAAGAGTAATGCAGAGTAGAGTAGAGTAATGTAGAGTAGAGTAGAGTAATGTAGAGTAGAGTAGAGTAGAGTAGAGTAATGTAGAGTAGAGTAATGCAGAGTAGAGTAGAGTAGAGTAATGTAGAGTAGAGTAGAGTAATGTAGAGTAGAGTAGAGTAATGTAGAGTAGAGTAGGGTAGAGTAGAGTAGAGTAGAGTAATGTAGAGTAGAGTAGAGTAGAGTAATGCAGAGTAGAGTAGAGTAGCGTAATGCAGAGTAGAGTAGAGTAATGTAGAGTAGAGTAGAGTAGAGTAGAGTAATGTAGAGTAGAGTAGAGTAATGTAGAGTAGAGTAGCCTCTGGTCCTGGGCTCAGAGACTGTTTTTTAGAGGAACATTTTTTCATGTTTCCAAAACATTAAACTCTATTTTCTTTAAATGTTATAAATGTGTGGAACATGTGGAGCCAGAGCAACAGAGAGACCACAGAGACCTCAACATGTGACATCACAGTGGGAGGATGTCGTGCATCTGTGCAATAACCTGGATAATAACAGAATGTGCAATAACCACAGCTGATCAGGGCGGAGCCAGAGCAGAGTTTGTTTCACTAAAGTGTGGACTTAAAGAAAATCGAAGGATTTAACACTTTAATATTAATAATGCATCGGTTTTATACAGCGCTTTTTTGGACACTCAAAGACGCTTCACATGTGTCATTATTCTTTCTCTCCAAACACGGTGGTGATAAACTACTACTGTAGCCACAGCTGCCCTGGGGCACACTGACAGAAGCGAGGCAGCCAGTCTGTGCCATCGGCCCCTCCCACCACCACCAACCATTCACACACACACCAGACTCATTCTAGGCAATGGGGGTGAAGTGTCTTGCCTAAGGACACAACGGCAGTTTGGCACTTTACAGCCGCAGCCGCCCCACTGTGGCTGGTGTTCCCAGAGGTTAAGTGTCTTGCCCAAGGACACAACGACAGTAGTCAGTGGGAGTCGATGGTGAAAGTCTTGAGCGGGGCTTGAACCCACGACCTTCTGGCTCAAAGACCAACGCTCTACCAACTGAGCTACTGCCGCCTTACTTTACATGTAAACATTCCATTGTACCTTTGCTCTGTTGGTTCTTCTGCTCCTGTTCTTTCCTCTGAAACTGAGCTGTGTTTGGTCCTGGATCAGATTCTACTCTGGACCAGGACAGACCAGGACAGACCAGGCCAGACCAGGACAGACCAGGCCAGACCAGGCCAGACCAGGACAGACCAGGACAGACCAGGAACCAGACCAGACCACAGGACCTGTATGTATACTGAGACAGGTCTGTAGTATACTGAGACCAGTATACTGAGACAGGTCTGTATGTATACTGAGACAGGTCCAGACCAGGACAGACCAGGACAGACCAGACAGACAGACAGGTCTGTATGTATACTGAGACAGGTCTGTATGTATACTGAGACAGAGGTCTGTATGTATACTGAGACAGAGGTCTGTATGTATACTGAGACAGGTCTGTATGTATACTGAGACAGGTCTGTATGTATACTGAGACAGGTCTGTATGTATACTGAGACAGGTCTGTATGTATACTGAGACAGGTCTGTATGTATACTGGGACAGAGGTCTGTATGTATACTGAGACAGGTCTGTATGTATACTGAGACAGAGGTCTGTATGTATACTGAGACAGGTCTGTATGTATACTGAGACAGGTCTGTATGTATACTGAGACAGGTCTGTATGTATACTGAGACAGGTCTGTATGTATACTGAGACAGAGGTCTGTATGTATACTGAGACAGGTCTGTATGTATACTGAGACAGAGGTGTGTATGTATACTGAGACAGGTCTGTATGTATACTGAGACAGAGGTCTGTATGTATACTGAGACAGGTCTGTATGTATACTGAGACAGGTCTGTATGTATACTGAGACAGAGGTGTGTATGTATACTGAGACAGGTCTGTATGTATACTGAGACAGGTCTGTATGTATACTGAGACAGAGGTCTGTATGTATACTGAGACAGGTCTGTATGTATACTGAGACAGGTCTGTATGTATACTGAGACAGGTCTGTATGTATACTGAGACAGGTCTGTATGTATACTGAGACAGGTCAGGGCCGTGGGGTGAATCCAAAATCAACACTGAAACTATTACCTTAAACCAGCCATTCCCAAACTCAGTAACACCGAGGCCCCCTTAAAAATCTGACGGGTCTGCGTGGCCCCCCAAAATAATAACCAAGAAGACAACATTAAGAATAGGCTCTTCTGGTTATTTTATTTTGGGGAAATAGCCTCTGCTACAAACATTGTAATACAAAAATGATTACAGTGGATTATTCAAGTCAAATAATGAACACAAATATTTTAATATTACAAACAAAACATTATAAATTTAACATTAAATAATTATATTATTATTTAATAATATTAATTATATATTATATATTTTTTCATGACCTCCCGTGGCCCCCCTGCAGTACCCTCGCGGCCCACCAGGGGGCCGCGGACACCACTTTGGGAGACACTGCCTTAAACTAATACTTTATGACATTTTTGGGTGACATTGTGTGTTTTTGTTGGTTTTGGAAAAGTTTGTATTTTAGCGCGATGACAACACACTGCTGTGTGTGTAGTGAGTCAGGACACTAAAGTGTGTGTTTGTGTGTCTCCTTCAGGGCCTCGGAGTCGTCCACAGCGTGAGACAAAGGAGGAGCTGAGACTGTGGTCTGCCTCCTGCTGCTACCTCCTCCCACCCCCAGAGGACCTGCCTGGGCCTGGTCCGGTCTCTGCTCCCTGGTCTCTCCCTGGTCTCTCTCTGGTCTCTCTCTGGTCTCTCTCTGGTCTCTCTCTGGTCTCTCTCTGGTCTCTCTCTGGTCTCTCTCTAGTCTCTATCTGGTCTCTTTGGTCTCTCTCTGGTCTCTATCTGGTCTCTCTTTGGTCTCTCTCTGGTCTCTCTCTGGTCTCTATCTGGTCTCTCTGGTCTCTATCTGGTCTCTCTGGTCTCTCTCTGGTCTCTCTCTGGTCTCTCTTTGGTCTCTCTCTGGTCTCTGGTCCCGCTGCTGCTTCAGGATGGCCGGTCTGTCTCTGCTCTCAGCTCTGCTCCTGCTGTTGGCGCCCACAGGGGAAGGTGAGCAACACAACACTGGGAGGCTGTAGACCCAGGACTGAGGCTGTAGACCCAGGACTGAGGCCGTAGACCCAGGACTGAGGCTGTGGACCCAGGACTGAGGCCGTAGACCCAGGACTGAGGCTGTAGACCCAGGACTGAGGCTGTAGACCCAGGACTGAGGCCGTAGACCCAGGACTGAGGCCGTAGACCCAGGACTGAGGCTGTAGACCCAGGACTGAGGCCGTAGACCCAGGACTGAGGCCGTAGACCCAGGACTGAGGCTGTAGACCCAGGACTGAGGCTGTAGACCCAGGACTGAGGCCGTAGACCCAGGACTGAGGCCGTAGACCCAGGACTGAGGCTGTAGACCCAGGACTGAGGCCGTAGACCCAGGACTGAGGCCGTAGACCCAGGACTGAGGCCGTAGACCCAGGACTGAGGCTGTAGACCCAGGACTGAGGCTGTAGACCCAGGACTGAGACTGTAGACCCAGGACTGAGGCTGTAGATCCAGGACTGAGGCTGTAGACCCAGGACTGAGGCTGTAGACCCAGGACTGAGGCTGTAGACCCAGGACTGAGGCTGTGGACCCAGGACTGAGGCTGTGGACCCAGGACTGAGGCTGTAGACCCAGGACTGAGGCTGTAGATCCAGGACTGAGGCTGTAGATCCAGGACTGAGGCTGTAGACCCAGGACTGAGGCCGTAGACCCAGGACTGAGGCTGTAGACCCAGGACTGAGGCTGTAGACCAGGACTGAGGCTGTAGACCCAGGACTGAGGCTGTAGACCCAGGACTGAGGCTGTAGACCCAGGACTGAGGCTGTAGACCCAGGACTGAGGCTGTAGACCCAGGACTGAGGCTGTAGACCCAGGACTGAGGCATGTTCTAATGTCTCTCTCTGATTGTTTTGTTCTTCCTGTTAAAGATTTACTCTGCCTTTGTGTTTTGTAAGATAACGTAGCATTAGCATGATAACGTAGCATTAGCATGATAACGTAGCATTAGCATGATAACGTAGCATTAGCATGATAACGTAGCATTAGCATGATAACGTAGCATTAGCATGATAACGTAGCATTAGCATGATAACGTAGCATTAGCATGATAACGTAGCATTAGCATGATAACGTAGCATTAGCATGATAACGTAGCATTAGCATGAAAGGACACGATCCCTTCAGTCAGATCTCTATCTACAGCTGGCCTTTGTAACCACACCCCCGCGGAGCACAAACCACTGCCTCCATGGAACCCGCACACATGGGCACTAAAGCCTAATCCTAATCTCATGTTTGTGTTGGAAATTACACATTCAATTTCAATTCACCTCCACACACATGACTCTATTGGTAGCATTGGTAGCATTGGTAGCATTGGTAGCAGTAGTAGCATTGGTAGCAGTAGTAGCATTGGTAGCAGTAGTAGCATTGGTAGCAGTAGTAGCATTGGTAGCAGTAGTAGCATTGGTAGCAGTAGTAGCATTGGTAGCTGTAGTAGCATTGGTAGCTGTAGTAGCATTGGTAGCTGTAGTAGCATTGGTAGCTGTAGTAGCATTGGTAGCATTGGTAGCAGTAGTAGCATTGGTAGCAGTAGTAGCATTGGTAGCAGTAGTAGCATTGGTAGCAGTAGTAGCATTGGTAGCAGTAGTAGCATTGGTAGCAGTAGTAGCATTGGTAGCAGTAGTAGCATTGGTAGCGTAGTAGCATTGGTAGCAGTCAGGTAGCATTGGTAGCAGTAGTAGCATTGGTAGCATTGGTAGCATAGTAGCATTGGTAGCAGTAGTAGCATTGGTAGCAGTAGTAGCATTGGTAGCAGTAGTAGCATTGGTAGCTGTAGTAGCATTGGTAGCTGTAGTAGCATTGGTAGCAGTAGTAGCATTGGTAGCATTGGTAGCATTGGTAGCTGTAGTAGCATTGGTAGCAGTAGTAGCATTGGTAGCATTGGTAGCATGTAGTAGCATTGGTAGCTGTAGTAGCATTGGTAGCATTGGTAGCAGTAGTAGCATTGGTAGCGTAGTAGCATTGGTAGCATTGTAGCATTGGTAGCGTAGTAGCATTGGTAGCAGTAGTAGCATTGGTAGCAGTAGTAGCATTGGTAGCAGTAGTAGCATAGTAGCAGTAGTAGCATTGGTAGCAGCATAGTAGCATTGGTAGCAGTAGTAGCATTGGTAGCAGTAGTAGCATTGGGTAGCAGTAGTAGCATTGGTAGCATTAGTAGCATTGGTCATAGTAGCATTGGTAGCGTAGTAGCATTGGTAGCAGTAGTAGCATTGGTAGCAGTAGTAGCATTGGTAGCAGTAGTAGCATTGGTAGCATTGGTAGCATTGGTAGCAGTAGTAGCATTGGTAGCATAGTAGCATTGGTAGCTGTAGTAGCATTGGTAGCATAGTAGCATTGGTAGCAGTAGTAGCATTGGTAGCAGTAGTAGCATTGGTGGTAGCATTGGTAGCATGTAGTAGCATTGGTAGCAGTAGTAGCATTGGTAGCAGTAGTAGCATTGGTAGCAGTAGTAGCATTGGTAGCAGTAGTAGCATTGGTAGCATTAGTAGCATTGGTAGCAGTAGTAGCATTGGTAGCAGTAGTAGCATTGGTAGCAGTAGTAGCATTGGTAGCATGGTACAGTAGTAGCATTGGTAGCATAGTAGCATTGGTAGCAGTAGTAGCATTGGTAGCAGTAGTAGCATGGTAGCAGTAGTAGCATTGGTAGCAGTAGTAGCATTGGTAGCAGTAGTAGCATTGGTAGCATTGGTAGCAGTAGTAGCATTGGTAGCAGTAGTAGCATTGGTAGCAATAGTAGCATTGGTAGCAGTAGTAGCATTGGTAGCAGTAGTAGCAATAGTAGCATTGGTAGCTGTAGTAGCATTGGTAGCAGTAGTAGCATTGGTAGCAGTAGTAGCATTGGTAGCATTGGTAGCAGTAGTAGCATTGGTAGCAGTAGTAGCAATAGTAGCATTGGTAGCAGTAGTAGCATTGGTAGCAGTAGTAGTAGCATTGGTAGCATGTAGTAGCATTGGTAGCAGTAAGCAGTAGTAGCATGTTGGTAGCAGTAGTAGCATTGGTAGCAGTAGTAGCATTGGTAGCAGTAGCAGTATTGGTAGCAGTAGTAGCATTGGTAGCAGTAGTAGCATTGGTAGCAGTAGTAGCATTGGTAGCAGTAGTAGCATTGGTAGCATAGTAGCATTGGTAGCAGTAGTAGCATTGGTAGCAGTAGTAGCATGGTAGGTAGCATTAGGTAGCATTGGTAGCAGTAGTAGCATTGGTAGCTAGTAGTAGCATTGGTAGCTGTAGTAGCATTGGTAGCAGTAGTAGCATTGGTAGCAGTAGTAGCATTGGTAGCATGGTAGCAGTAGTAGCATTGGTAGCATAGTAGCAGTAGTAGCATTGGTAGCAGTAGTAGCATTGGTAGCAGTAGTAGCATTGTAGCATTGGTAGCATTGGTAGCATTGGTAGCAGTAGTAGCATTGGTAGCAGTAGTAGCATTGGTAGCAGTAGTAGCATTGGTAGCATTGGTAGCAGTAGTAGCATTGGTAGCAGTAGTAGCAATAGTAGCATTGGTAGCAGTAGTAGCATTGGTAGCAGTAGTAGCATTGGTAGCATTGGTAGCATTGGTAGCATTGGTAGCAGTAGTAGCATTGGTAGCAGTAGTAGCATTGGTAGCAATAGTAGCATTGGTAGCAGTAGTAGCATTGGTAGCAGTAGTAGCAATAGTAGCATTGGTAGCTGTAGTAGCATTGGTAGCAGTAGTAGCATTGGTAGCAGTAGTAGCATTGGTAGCATTGGTAGCAGTAGTAGCATTGGTAGCAGTAGTAGCAATAGTAGCATTGGTAGCAGTAGTAGCATTGGTAGCAGTAGTAGCATTGGTAGCATTGGTAGCATTGGTAGCAGTAGCAGTAGTAGCAATAGTAGCATTGGTAGCAGTAGTAGCATTGGTAGCAGTAGTAGCATTGGTAGCATTGGTAGCTGTAGTAGCATTGGTAGCTGTAGTAGCATTGGTAGCAGTAGTAGCATTGGTAGCATTGGTAGCATTGGTAGCTGTAGTAGCATTGGTAGCTGTAGTAGCATTGGTAGCAGTAGTAGCATTGGTAGCATTGGTAGCATTGGTAGCTGTAGTAGCATTGGTAGCTGTAGTAGCATTAGTAGCAGTAGTAGCATTGGTAGCAGTAGTAGCATTGGTAGCTGTAGTAGCATTAGTAGCAGTAGTAGCATTGGTAGCAGTAGTAGCATTGGTAGCAATAGTAGCATTGGTAGCAGTAGTAGCATTGGTAGCAGTAGTAGCATTGGTAGCAGTAGTAGCATTGGTAGCATTGGTAGCAATAGTAGCATTGGTAGCAGTAGTAGCATTGGTAGCAGTAGTAGCAATAGTAGCATTGGTAGCAGTAGTAGCATTGGTAGCAGTAGTAGCATTGGTAGCAGTAGTAGCATTGGTAGCATTGGTAGCATTGGTAGCATTGGTAGCAGTAGTAGCATTGGTAGCAGTAGTAGCATTGGTAGCTGTAGTAGCATTGGTAGCAGTAGTAGCATTGGTAGCAGTAGTAGCATTGGTAGCTGTAGTAGCATTGGTAGCTGTAGTAGCATTGGTAGCATTGGTAGCATTAGTAGCAGTAGTAGCATTGGTAGCAGTAGTAGCATTGGTAGCAGTAGTAGCATTGGTAGCAGTAGTAGCATTGGTAGCAGTAGTAGCATTGGTAGCATTGGTAGCAATAGTAGCATTGGTAGCAGTAGTAGCATTGGTAGCAGTAGTAGCATTGGTAGCATTGGTAGCAGTAGTAGCATTGGTAGCAGTAGTAGCATTGGTAGCATTGGTAGCATTGGTAGCATTGGTAGCAGTAGTAGCATTGGTAGCAGTAGTAGCAGTAGTAGCATTGGTAGCAGTAGTAGCATTGGTAGCAGTAGTAGCATTGGTAGCATTGGTAGCATTGGTAGCAGTAGTAGCATTGGTAGCAGTAGTAGCATTGGTAGCAGTAGTAGCATTGGTAGCAGTAGTAGCATTGGTAGCATTGGTAGCAGTAGTAGCATTGGTAGCAGTAGTAGCATTGGTAGCAGTAGTAGCATTGGTAGCAGTAGTAGCATTGGTAGCATTGTAGTAGCATTGGTAGCAGTAGTAGCATTGGTAGCATAGTAGCATTGGTAGCAGTAGTAGCATTGGTAGCAGTAGTAGCATTGGTAGCAGTAGTAGCATTGGTAGCAGTAGTAGCATTGGTAGCAGTAGTAGCATTGGTAGCATTGGTAGCATTGGTAGCAGTAGTAGCATTGGTAGCAGTAGTAGCATTGGTAGCATTGGTAGCAGTAGTAGCATTGGTAGCAGTAGTAGCATTGGTAGCATTGGTAGCATTGGTAGCAGTAGTAGCAGTAGTAGCATTGGTAGCAGTAGTAGCATTGGTAGCAGTAGTAGCATTGGTAGCAGTAGTAGCATTGGTAGCAGTAGTAGCATTGGTAGCAATAGTAGCATTGGTAGCAGTAGTAGCATTGGTAGCAGTAGTAGCATTGGTAGCATTGGTAGCTGTAGTAGCATTGGTAGCTGTAGTAGCATTGGTAGCTGTAGTAGCATTGGTAGCTGTAGTAGCATTGGTAGCTGTAGTAGCATTGGTAGCATTGGTAGCAGTAGTAGCAATAGTAGCATTGGTAGCTGTAGTAGCATTGGTAGCAATAGTAGCATTGGTAGCAGTAGTAGCATTGGTAGCATTGGTAGCAATAGTAGCATTGGTAGCAGTAGTAGCATTGGTAGCAGTAGTAGCATTGGTAGCATTGGTAGCATTGGTAGCAGTAGCAGTAGTTGCAATAGTAGCATTGGTAGCATTGGTAGCAGTAGTAGCATTGGTAGCAGTAGTAGCATTGGTAGCATTGGTAGCTGTAGTAGCATTGGTAGCTGTAGTAGCATTGGTAGCAGTAGTAGCATTGGTAGCATTGGTAGCATTGGTAGCTGTAGTAGCATTGGTAGCTGTAGTAGCATTGGTAGCAGTAGTAGCATTGGTAGCATTGGTAGCATTGGTAGCTGTAGTAGCATTGGTAGCTGTAGTAGCATTAGTAGCAGTAGTAGCATTGGTAGCAGTAGTAGCATTGGTAGCAGTAGTAGCATTGGTAGCAATAGTAGCATTGGTAGCAGTAGTAGCATTGGTAGGTAGCATTGTAGTAGCATTGGTAGCATTGGTAGCATTGGTAGCATTGGTAGCTGTAGTAGCATTGGTAGCATTAGTAGCATTGGTAGCATTGGTAGCATTGGTAGCATTGGTAGCAGTAGTAGCATTGGTAGCATTGGTAGCGTAGTAGCATTGGTAGCAGTAGTAGCATTGGTAGCAGTAGTAGCATTGGTAGCAGTAGTAGCATTGGTAGCAGTAGTAGCATTGGTAGCAGTAGTAGCATTGGTAGCATTGGTAGCAATAGTAGCATTGGTAGCAGTAGTAGCATTGGTAGCAGTAGTAGCATTGGTAGCAGTAGTAGCATTGGTAGCTGTAGTAGCATTGGTAGCAGTAGTAGCATTGGTAGCATTGGTAGCATTGGTAGCAGTAGTAGCATTGGTAGCAGTAGTAGCATTGGTAGCAGTAGTAGCATTGGTAGCAGTAGTAGCATTGGTAGCATTGGTAGCATTGGTAGCAGTAGTAGCATTGGTAGCAGTAGTAGCATTGGTAGCATTGGTAGCAGTAGTAGCATTGGTAGCAGTAGTAGCATTGGTAGCATTGGTAGCATTGGTAGCATGTAGTAGCAGTTGGTAGCATTGGTAGCAGTAGTAGCATTGGTAGCAGTAGTAGCATTGGTAGCATTGGTAGCATTGGTAGCAGTGAGTAGCATTGGTAGCAGTAGTAGCATTGGTAGCAGTAGTAGCATTGGTAGCATTGGTAGCATTGGTAGCATTGGTAGCATTGGTAGCAGTAGTAGCAGTAGTAGCATTGGTAGCAGTAGTAGCATTGGTAGCAGTAGTAGCATTGGTAGCATTGGTAGCATTGGTAGCAGTAGTAGCATTGGTAGCAGTAGTAGCATTGGTAGCAGTAGTAGCATTGGTAGCAGTAGTAGCATTGGTAGCATTGGTAGCATTGGTAGCAGTAGTAGCATTGGTAGCAGTAGTAGCATTGGTAGCATTGGTAGCATTGGTAGCAGTAGTAGCATTGGTAGCAGTAGTAGCATTGGTAGCATTGGTAGCAGTAGTAGCAATAGTAGCATTGGTAGCAATAGTAGCATTGGTAGCAGTAGTAGCATTGGTAGCAGTAGTAGCATTGGTAGCAATAGTAGCATTGGTAGCAGTAGTAGCATTGGTAGCAGTAGTAGCATTGGTAGCATTGGTAGCAGTAGTAGCACTTGTAGCATTGGTAGCAGTAGTAGCATTGGTAGCAGTTGTAGCATTGGTAGCAGTAGTAGCATTGGTAGCAGTAGTAGCATTGGTAGCATTGGTAGCAATAGTAGCATTGGTAGCAATAGTAGCATTGGTAGCAGTAGTAGCATTGGTAGCAGTAGTAGCATTGGTAGCATTGGTAGCAGTAGTAGCAATAGTAGCATTGGTAGCTAGTAGTAGCATTGGTAGCAGTAGTAGCATTGGTAGCAGTAGTAGCATTGGTAGCAGTAGTAGCATTGGTAGCAGTAGTAGCATTGGTAGCATTGGTAGCAATAGTAGCATTGGTAGCAATAGTAGCATTGGTAGCAGTAGTAGCATTGTTAGCATTGGTAGCAGTAGTAGCATTGGTAGCAGTAGTAGCATTGGTAGCATTGGTAGCAGTAGTAGCATTGGTAGCTGTAGTAGCAATAGTAGCATTGGTAGCAATAGTAGCATTGGTAGCAGTAGTAGCATTGGTAGCATTGGTAGCTGTAGTAGCATTGGTAGCAGTAGTAGCATTGGTAGCAGTAGTAGCATTGGTAGCAGTAGTAGCATTGGTAGCAGTAGTAGCATTGGTAGCATTGGTAGCAATAGTAGCATTGGTAGCAATAGTAGCATTGGTAGCAGTAGTAGCATTGGTAGCAGTAGTAGCATTGGTAGCAATAGTAGCATTGGTAGCAGTAGTAGCATTGGTAGCAATAGTAGCATTGGTAGCAGTAGTAGCATTGGTAGCAGTAGTAGCATTGGTAGCATTGGTAGCAGTAGTAGCAATAGTAGCATTGGTAGCATTGGTAGCATTGGTAGCAGTAGTAGCATTGGTAGCAGTAGTAGCATTGGTAGCAGTAGTAGCATTGGTAGCATTGGTAGCAATAGTAGCATTGGTAGCAATAGTAGCATTGGTAGCAGTAGTAGCATTGTTAGCATTGGTAGCAGTAGTAGCATTGGTAGCAGTAGTAGCATTGGTAGCATTGGTAGCATTGGTAGCAGTAGTAGCATTGGTAGCAGTAGTAGCATTGGTAGCAGTAGTAGCATTGGTAGCATTGGTAGCATTGGTAGCAGTAGTAGCATTGGTAGCAGTAGTAGCAATAGTAGCATTGGTAGCAGTAGTAGCATTGGTAGCATTGGTAGCTGTAGTAGCATTGGTAGCAGTAGTAGCATTGGTAGCAGTAGTAGCATTGGTAGCATTGGTAGCAATAGTAGCATTGGTAGCAGTAGTAGCATTGGTAGCAGTAGTAGCATTGGTAGCAGTGGTAGCATTGGTAGCTGTAGTAGCATTGGCAGCAGTAGTAGCATTGGTAGCAGTAGTAGCATTGGTAGCATTGGTAGCATTGGTAGCTGTAGTAGCATTGGTAGCATTGGTAGCAGTAGTAGCATTGGTAGCATTGGTAGCATTGGTAGCATTGGTAGCTGTAGTAGCATTGGTAGCAGTAGTAGCATTGGTAGCATTGGTAGCATTGGTAGCAGTAGTAGCATTGGTAGCATTGG
>OZ035835.1:40112510-40181376 GCA_964034765.1 Knipowitschia caucasica
TCTTTAAGAGCACATGGAACAGGGCGATTACCCAGAGGCCTCTGTGCCAGACCTCAGTCTCCACTCGGCACAATTAAACACACATGTGCCTTCCAACACACACACACACGTGCCTTCCGACACACAAACAGACATACAAGCACACACAGACAGACACACACAGACACACAGACATACAAGCACACACACACACACACATACAAGCACACACAGACAGACACATACAGTACATAGACTCAGACACACACACACACACACACACACACACACATACAAGCACACACAGACAGACACATACAGTACATAGACTCAGACACACACACACACACACACACACACACACACACACACACGGACACACAAGTGTCCGTGACCAAAGCAATGTGAACATTGTTAACTACGTAATGTTACTTTTTATCATTGAATGAAGTTTCCCGAGCACAACATACACAACACACACAACATACACAACATACACAACATACACAACACACATGTGTGTATGAGTGATGTATCGTGTGTGTGTGTGTGTGTGTCAATTAACATCCATTTTGCACAGACTGATTGGAGTCCTCAGCAAAAGGACGAGGTGTAGACGTCCTCATGGCCTCTCACCAAAGTACATCTGTGACATGTTAGAGCACAGGGACTGGACTCCTGCTGGGACTCTGAGGAGCACAGGGACTGGCCTCCTGCTGGGACTCTGAGGAGCACAGGGACTGGCCTCCTGCTGGGACTCTGAGGAGCACAGGGACTGGCCTCCTGCTGGGACTCTGAGGAGCACAGGGACTGGACTCCTGCTGGGACTCTGAGGAGCACAGGGACTGGACTCCTGCTGGGACTCTGAGGAGCACAGGGACTGGCCTCCTGCTGGGACTCTGAGGAGCACAGGGACTGGCCTCCTGCTGGGACTCTGAGGAGCACAGGGACTGGCCTCCTGCTGGGACTCTGAGGAGCACAGGGACTGGCCTCCTGCTGGGACTCTGAGGAGCACAGGGACTGGCCTCCTGCTGGGACTCTGAGGAGCACAGGGACTGGCCTCCTGCTGGGACTCTGAGGAGCACAGGGACTGGCCTCCTGCTGGGACTCTGAGGAGCACAGGGACGGCCTCCTGCTGGGACTCTGAGGAGCACAGGGGACTGGCCTCCTGCTGGGACTCTGAGGAGCACAGGGACTGGCCTCCTGCTGGGACTCTGAGGAGCACAGGGACTGGCCTCCTGCTGGGACTCTGAGGAGCACAGGGACTGGCCTCCTGCTGGGACTCTGAGGAGCACAGGGACTGGCCTCCTGCTGGGACTCTGAGGAGCACAGGGACTGGCCTCCTGCTGGGACTCTGAGGAGCACAGGGACTGGCCTCCTGCTGGGACTCTGAGGAGCACAGGGACTGGACTCCTGCTGGGACTCTGAGGAGCACAGGGACTGGACTCCTGTTCAAATCTAAATTAAAAACAGTTCTGTTTCTGCCACAAATGAGGGATATTACATTTCGATTATTTATGATTTTATTTTCATCATTGATCTCTCCTCATTGGCCTCCTCTTCACCTCCTCTTCACCTCCTCTCTCCTCTTCACCTCCTCTCTCCTCTTCACCTCCTCTCTCCTCTTCTCCTCCTCTCTCCTCATTGGTGGAGGAGTGGGTGAAGTGTGTGAGTCTCTGGCATGTAGCAGAGAAAGTAAAAATAGCCGGTGGGCCTTAAAAGGAGCTGTTGTTGTGATGTGATGGCAGGAGAATGTTCACCTCCTGCTGCACCTCCTGCTGCACCTCCTGCTGCACCTCCTCTATAGTTTGTGCAGAGGGAGAGATGTGAGAGTGTGGACAGGTCTATGAACGAGGAGAGCCACATAAAGCTGTGCAGAAAGTGATGAATTATCAGGGTTTTTAACGTCACTTTTTTATCTTCGACAATCTTTGATTTGAATAGTTCATGATGTCACGTCTGTGACGTCACGTCTGTGATGTGACATGTGACGTCACGTCTGTGACGTCACGTCTGTGATGTCACGTCTGTGATGTATGGTGTGAGTTTCCTGAGGTGGAGATGATTGACACATGGTTTGTCAGTTAAAGTGTTTTCATTTCAATGAGGTCAGAAACTCCACATTTATAAACCACTGAACCGTGTGTGAACTGTGTGTGTGAACTGTGTGTGTGAACCGTGTGTGTGTGAACCGTGTGTGTGTGAACGTGTGTGTGAACGTGTGTGTGAACTGTGTGTGTGTGAACTGTCTGATTCTCTCATCTGTGTTGGAGAATCACCATCTCTGTAATGTCCTGCTGCTGTTTCTCCAGAGTCTGAATGTTTTCATGAAGACGACACTAACGCTGAGTGAAAGAATAGTTTAAATGTGTGTGTGGTAATAACCATGTGTGGTCCTCAGGTGCGGGTCAGAACGCGGGTCAGAACCCAGACCATGTGCTGCAGGGCACCGGGGTCAAGCCCGAACTGCGACGTCCTGGAGACGGCTCCACCGTGGCGCCCGAGGATGCCGCTCGCTTCCTCACGTGTTACTGCTCTGGACACTGCCCTGACGACGCCTCCAACAGCACCTGCCTGTGAGAAATACACACATGTATACATATATATATATATATATATATATATATATATATATATATACACAGTACGTATGCTATTGTGACATTGATATTATAGTCCCATTGTCTGCTCCAACAGGACCTCTGGCTTCAGGCTTACTCTAGGTCTTGAACTGTCAAACATTAGATTCTTATTGTGATACAGACAGTGTGTGATTAGATTCTGCGATACTTTCTAAACTTAGTTTGTGAAGAGTGATTCCACATCAGGAGTGTGTTGTTTGTGAGTGTTCTGAGGACGTGTGTGTTTGTGAGTGTTCTGAGGACGTGTTTGTTTGTGAGCGTTCTGAGGACGTGTTTGTCTGTGAGTGTTCTGAGGACGTGTGTGTTTGTCAGCGTTCTGAGGACGTGTGTGTTTGTGAGCGTTCTGAGGACGTGTTTGTCTGTGAGTGTTCTGAGGACGTGTGTGTTTGTCAGCGTTCTGAGGACGTGTGTGTTTGTGAACGTTCTGAGGACGTGTGTGTTTGTGAGTGTTCTGAGGACGTGTGTGTTTGTGAGCGTTCTGAGGACGTGTGTGTTTGTGAGCGTTCTGAGGACTTGTGTGTTTGTGAGTGTTCTGAGGACGTGTGTGTTTGTGAGTGTTCTGAGGACGTGTGTGTTTGTGAGTGTTCTGAGGACGTGTTTGTCTGTGAGTGTTCTGAGGACGTGTGTGTTTGTGAGTGTTCTGAGGACGTGTGTGTTTGTGAGCGTTCTGAGGACGTGTTTGTTTGTGAGCGTTCTGAGGACGTGTTTGTCTGTGAGCGTTCTGAGGACGTGTTTGTCTGTGAGCGTTCTGAGGACGTGTGTGTTTGTGAGCGTTCTGAGGACGTGTGTTAGTGTTCTGAAGACGTGTGTTTGTGAGCGTTCTGAGGACATGTCTGTCTGTGAGCATTCTAAGGATGTGTGTGTGTTTGAGCGTTCTGAGGACCTATGTGTTTGTGAGCGTTCTGAGGACGTGAGTGTTCTGAGGACGTGTTTGTGAACGTTCTGAGGACATGTGTGTTTGAAAACAAAGATCTGTGTTTGACATGAGACATGTTCTTCTTCAGGACAAACGGAGCGTGTTTCGCCATCATCGAGGAAGACGAACACGGGGACAACATCCTCACCTCCGGCTGCATGAAGTACGAAGGCTCACACTTCCAGTGCAAGGTACCACAGTACACACACTACACAATGTACACACACACACACACACATACACATGCTACACGCACACACACACACAGACGTACATATGGACATTAGAATGAACGGAAACATACATTTACATACAGTCTCAGGCGTTGCTTTACCACATCACTGAAATGTTCTGGAGTCTAACATCAGACGAAAATTGTATCATTTTGTTGGCTGTAGGTTAGCAGCTGTAGGTTAGCAGCTGTAGGCTAGCAGCTGTAGGCTAGCAGCTGTAGGCTAGTAGCTGTAGGTTAGCAGCTGTAAGTTAGCAGCTGTAGGCTAGCAGCTGTAGGTCCTCAGTACTTTGCCTCCTGTAAGTTTTCTGTTGAATGTGAAAGTTTTGAAGTAAAAGTAAAAAGACACACCATGTGACAGGACTCGAGGTACGCTAAGGCCAGGAGGACTATCGCATGTTGCAACACAGACTTCTGCAACAGAGACCTGGTGCCCACGCTGCCTCCACTCCCCCCTGCAGGTAAAACACTTTATCATGTGACGTATGAATCAGCAGTGATGCAGTAGATCTGATCTGTGGCTGTCTCCAGAAGGAAACCCTCACTGGCTGGCCTTCCTCATCTCCATGACCGTCTGCTGCTGCACCCTCATCTGCATCACTGTGGTCTGCTACTACAGGTACTGCTCTCTCTCTCTCTCTGGTCTCTCTCTGGTCTCTCTCTGGTCTCTCTCTGGTCTCTCTCTGGTCTGTTAAGCTAACAGTGGTGTGTGTCTGTGTGTGTGTGTGTCTGTGTCCGTCTGTCCGTCTGTGTGTCTGTGTGTGTGTGTGCATATGTGTGTGTGTCTGTGTCCGTCTGTGTGTCTGTGTGCATATGTGTGTGTGTCTGTGTCCGTCTGTGTGTCTGTGTGTGTCTGTGTCCGTCTGTGTGTGTGTGTGTGCATATGTGTGTGTCTGTGTGTGTCTGTGTGCATATGTGTGTGTGTCTGTGTGTCTCTGTGTGTGTGTATGTCTCAGGTACAAGTGGCACAGTGAGCGTCAGAGGTACCACAAAGACCTGGAGCAGGAAGTGTTCATTCCGGCCGGAGAGTCCCTCAAAGACCTCATCTATCAGTCCCAGAGCTCAGGCAGTGGCTCCGGGCTCCCCCTGCTGGTGAGGCCGCAGCACTACACTCTGCCTTTTCTCTCCATAAAACAACATGGTTAAAGAGTCCAGGCCGCTCCAGTTTTAATTAAGTGCAATTGAAAACCACGGTCAGTACACAGCAGAGAGAATGAGCCAATTCATCTGGTCAGAGTTAAATCTTTACACTTAAGAAGAAGGTTCTTTATAGGTTCCACAGTGGGGAAATGTCAGTTCTTAGCAAATACTACTTCTGCGCTCCTTATAGGCAAAGTGGGTTAAGTGTCATGCCTAAGGACACAACAACTGCAGACATCAGTGGGAGTTAGTTGAGGGCTCGAACCCACAACCTTCAGGCCCAAAGGCCAATGCTCTACCACTAAGCCACAGATTCATTTATTTGCCATTTGCAGTAAAACCACATTGGAAAAACTGTGCAAGACAACCCCAGTGTGCACCAGACGACACACACCAGAGCTCTTGCTACGGCGCCATCTTTACGGCGCCATGCCACTGTCATCATTAAAGGGCCCTAATCTGTCATCATCAAAGGGCCCTAATCTGTTGTCATTAAAGGGCCCTAATCTGTCATCATTAAAGGGCCCTAATCTGTCATCATTAAAGGGCCCTAATCTGTCATCATCAAAGGGCCCTAATCTGTTGTCATTAAAGGGCCCTAATCTGTCATCATTAAAGGGCCCTAATCTGTCATCATTAAAGGGCCCTAATCTGTCATTAAAGGGCCCTAATCTGTCATCATTAAAGGGCCCTAATCTGTCATCATTAAAGGGCCCTAATCTGTCATAATAATAAACTGTTTTTTTTCCAATACTTCTTTAACTGATAACAGTAGTTCAGAGATATCTAAATTTCTAAATTACTTTTCCAGCCTCTAAATCTTGTTATTGTTTTCATTTCGATGTCCCGCCCTCCACCGTTTCACCAATCAGAAAGTCCGTGATCCGGGCGCCAGAACTCACCGCGTGGAGCTAATCTCACTGGTAAAGTACCATGTGGCGCAGAACTAAAAAAGGTCTCGTTATGATTCTCAAATCATTAACGACAAAACAAGGAATAAAAGCAGGATTTCTATCTTTGTGAAAAAGGAGTTGGTTATAGATTTGTTGTTGACTAAACTCTTGTCTATTCAGCTGTTATGGTCCCAGCTGGATTCGTCTGCATATCTGGCAACCTGAGTCAGGGAGAGTGGGAGAGGCTGCAGTACCACTTTTGGCCACATGTTTCTGTTTTAACCTTCTCTGGTCTGTAACCTCAGGTGCAGAGGACCATTGCTAAACAGATCCAGATGGTGCGGCAGATCGGGAAAGGCCGCTACGGCGAGGTGTGGCTGGGGCGCTGGAGGGGGGAGAAGGTGGCCGTCAAAGTCTTCTTCACCCGCGAGGAGACCAGCTGGTTCAGGGAGACGGAGATCTACCAGACTGTGCTCATGCGGCACGACAACATCCTGGGTACGAGTTTAACATAAGATCTTTATTGATCTCTGATGAAGAAATGTAGTCGTCACATCAGCACAGAATCACTCAGATTCAGATTGTGTAAAAGACAGAAACTCGTTAAAGGTTTAATATAAAGTCAGTGCAGGAAATAATTAAGTACAATAAACAGTGACAACAGCAGCAGGTCTTAAAGTGACTCATTGTACAGTCTGACAGCGGTGGGGATAAAGGTCTTGCTCCTTCTTCCACTGAAGGAGCTCCTCAGCTCCTCCTCAGTCCTGTGCAGGAGGTGTTGTCCATGAAGGAGGTGACTGAGTCAGAGTCCGGGGTCGGGGTGGGTCCGGCTCTGGGTCTGGGTCCGGCTCTGGAGTGTGGAGAGCAGTGTTGTGCGTGAACGAGCTCAAAAGAACGCGTTCATTGAACACGCTCATTTTTTTGTGAACATTGAACTGAACGCAACACATTTTTTTTAAAAAGAACTTGAACGTGAATTAGTTCATTTTATGTGTCATGAACGGCAGACATCACTGTGAACGTTGGAATCTGTTTTCTCTTTTGAAACGCAACGAGAGAAAGTTCCTCCCTCCTGTATTCTCGCACTTTTTCCGCCGAAATCTAAAAATTCCTACGTTTCCACCGTCTGTGAACGCACCCCGACTCCGTGTTGCGGTGCGGCGCTGTGAGCTGGTGCTTTTCACATGTGCCCGAGTCGTGATGAAAACACAGCACTGCAGCGCATTACTGTCTGTAGTTTATGAGCATAAAGTACAGACACAGCACTGCAGCGCATTACTGTCTGTAGTTTATGAGCATAAAGTACAGACACACGCACTGCAGCGCATTACTGTCTGTAGTTTATGAGCATAAAGTACAGACACAGCACTGCAGCGCATTACTGTCTGTAGTTTATGAGCATAAAGTACAGACACAGCACTGCAGCGCATTACTGTCTGTAGTTTATGAGCATAAAGTACAGACACAGCACTGCAGCGCATTACTGTCTGTAGTTTATGAGCATAAAGTACAGACACAGCACTGCAGCACATTACTGTCTGTAGTTTATGAGCATAAAGTACAGACACACGCACTGCAGCGCATTACTGTCTGTAGTTTATGAGCATAAAGTATAAACACAGCACTGCAGCACATTACTGTCTGTAGTTTATGAGCATAAAGTACAGACACAGCACTGCAGCGCATTACTGTCTGTAGTTTATGAGCATAAAGTACAGACACAGCACTGCAGCGCATTACTGTCTGTAGTTTATGAGCATAAAGTATAAACACAGCACTGCAGCACATTACTGTCTGTAGTTTATGAGCATAAAGTACAGACACAGCACTGCAGCGCATTACTGTCTGTAGTTTATGAGCATAAAGTACAGACACAGCACTGCAGCGCATTACTGTCTGTAGTTTATGAGCATAAAGTACAGACACAGCACTGCAGCGCATTACTGTCTGTAGTTTATGAGCATAAAGTACAGACACAGCACTGCAGCGCATTACTGTCTGTAGTTTATGAGCATAAAGTATAGACACAGCACTGCAGCGCATTACTGTCTGTAGTTTATGAGCATAAAGTATAGACACAGCACTGCAGCGCATTACTGTCTGTAGTTTATGAGCATAAAGTATAAACACAGTACTGCAGCGCATTACTGTCTGTAGTTTATGAGCAGAGATGGAGCAACTCCGTTTGGCTCCCATTGAAAACCATGTAAATCTGGTCTGTTTTGTGGTCAAAAGGCTCTCCTCCTGTGGGTGTACAGGAGATATATATATATATATATATATAAGTATCTCACAAAAAAGTAAAATGAACTGAACTTTGAACTAGTTCAGAAAAGTTGTGAACTGGAACAACACTGATGGAGAGCCTTGGGTTAGGAGGAGCAGGGTCACACAGACTGCCATGATCTCACATGGAAACTAATCCATCTCCCTCTGCTCTCCCCCTGCTCCCCCTCGGTCTCCTGCTGGTCTCTCTCTCTGCTCTCCCCCTGCTCCCCCTCGGTCTCCTGCTGGTCTCTCTCTCTGCTCTCCCCCTGCTCCCCCTCGGTCTCCTGCTGGTCTCTCTCTCTCTGCTCTCCCCCTGCTCCCCCTCGGTCTCCTGCTGGTCTCTCCCTCTGCTCTCCCCCTGCTCCCCCTCGGTCTCCTGCTGGTCTCTCCCTCTGCTCTCCCCCTGCTCCCCCTCGGTCTCCTGCTGGTCTCTCCCTCTGCTCTCCCCCTGCTCCCCCTCGGTCTCCTGCTGGTCTCTCTCTCTCTGCTCTCCCCCTGCTCCCCCTCGGTCTCCTGCTGGTCTCTCCCTCTGCTCTCCCCCTGCTCCCCCTCGGTCTCCTGCTGGTCTCTCTCTCTGCTCTCCCCCTGCTCCCCCTCGGTCTCCTGCTGGTCTCTCCCTCTGCTCTCCCCCTGCTCCCCCTCGGTCTCCTGCTGGTCTCTCCCTCTGCTCTCCCCCTGCTCCCCCTCGGTCTCCTGCTGGTCTCTCTCTCTCTGCTCTCCCCCTGCTCCCCCTCGGTCTCCTGCTGGTCTCTCTCTCTGCTCTCCCCCTGCTCCCCCTCGGTCTCCTGCTGGTCTCTCTCTCTGCTCTCCCCCTGCTCCCCCTCGGTCTCCTGCTGGTCTCTCTCTCTGCTCTCCCCCTGCTCCCCCTCGGTCTCCTGCTGGTCTCTCCCTCTGCTCTCCCCCTGCTCCCCCTCGGTCTCCTGCTGGTCTCTCCCTCTGCTCTCCCCCTGCTCCCCCTCGGTCTCCTGCTGGTCTCTCCCTCTGCTCTCCCCCTGCTCCCCCTCGGTCTCCTGCTGGTCTCTCTCTCTCTGCTCTCCCCCTGCTCCCCCTCGGTCTCCTGCTGGTCTCTCCCTCTGCTCTCCCCCTGCTCCCCCTCGGTCTCCTGCTGGTCTCTCTCTCTGCTCTCCCCCTGCTCCCCCTCGGTCTCCTGCTGGTCTCTCCCTCTGCTCTCCCCCTGCTCCCCCTCGGTCTCCTGCTGGTCTCTCCCTCTGCTCTCCCCCTGCTCCCCCTCGGTCTCCTGCTGGTCTCTCTCTCTCTGCTCTCCCCCTGCTCCCCCTCGGTCTCCTGCTGGTCTCTCTCTCTGCTCTCCCCCTGCTCCCCCTCGGTCTCCTGCTGGTCTCTCCCTCTGCTCTCCCCCTGCTCCCCCTCGGTCTCCTGCTGGTCTCTCTCTCTGCTCTCCCCCTGCTCCCCCTCGGTCTCCTGCTGGTCTCTCCCTCTGCTCTCCCCCTGCTCCCCCTCGGTCTCCTGCTGGTCTCTCCCTCTGCTCTCCCCCTGCTCCCCCTCGGTCTCCTGCTGGTCTCTCCCTCTGCTCTCCCCCTGCTCCCCCTCGGTCTCCTGCTGGTCTCTCTCTCTGCTCTCCCCCTGCTCCCCCTCGGTCTCCTGCTGGTCTCTCCCTCTGCTCTCCCCCTGCTCCCCCTCGGTCTCCTGCTGGTCTCTCCCTCTGCTCTCCCCCTGCTCCCCCTCGGTCTCCTGCTGGTCTCTCCCTCTGCTCTCCCCCTGCTCCCCCTCGGTCTCCTGCTGGTCTCTCTCTCTCTGCTCTCCCCCTGCTCCCCCTCGGTCTCCTGCTGGTCTCTCCCTCTGCTCTCCCCCGCTCCCCCTCGGTCTCCTGCTGGTCTCTCTCTCTGCTCTCCCCCTGCTCCCCCTCGGTCTCCTGCTGGTCTCTCCCTCTGCTCTCCCCCTGCTCCCCCTCGGTCTCCTGCTGGTCTCTCCCTCTGCTCTCCCCCTGCTCCCCCTCGGTCTCCTGCTGGTCTCTCTCTCTCTGCTCTCCCCCTGCTCCCCCTCGGTCTCCTGCTGGTCTCTCTCTCTGCTCTCCCCCTGCTCCCCCTCGGTCTCCTGCTGGTCTCTCCCTCTGCTCTCCCCCTGCTCCCCCTCGGTCTCCTGCTGGTCTCTCCCTCTGCTCTCCCCCTGCTCCCCCTCGGTCTCCTGCTGGTCTCTCTCTCTGCTCTCCCCCTGCTCCCCCTCGGTCTCCTGCTGGTCTCTCTCTCTGCTCTCCCCCTGCTCCCCCTCGGTCTCCTGCTGGTCTCTCCCTCTGCTCTCCCCCTGCTCCCCCTCGGTCTCCTGCTGGTCTCTCCCTCTGCTCTCCCCCTGCTCCCCCTCGGTCTCCTGCTGGTCTCTCCCTCTGCTCTCCCCCTGCTCCCCCTCGGTCTCCTGCTGGTCTCTCCCTCTGCTCTCCCCCTGCTCCCCCTCGGTCTCCTGCTGGTCTCTCCCTCTGCTCTCCCCCTGCTCCCCCTCGGTCTCCTGCTGGTCTCTCTCTCTCTGCTCTCCCCCTGCTCCCCCTCGGTCTCCTGCTGGTCTCTCCCTCTGCTCTCCCCCTGCTCCCCCTCGGTCTCCTGCTGGTCTCTCCCCCTGCTCCCCCTCGGTCTCCTGCTGGTCTCTCTCTCTGCTCTCCCCCTGCTCCCCCTCGGTCTCCTGCTGGTCTCTCCCTCTGCTCTCCCCCTGCTCCCCCTCGGTCTCCTGCTGGTCTCTCCCTCTGCTCTCCCCCTGCTCCCCCTCGGTCTCCTGCTGGTCTCTCCCTCTGCTCTCCCCCTGCTCCCCCTCGGTCTCCTGCTGGTCTCTCCCTCTGCTCTCCCCCTGCTCCCCCTCGGTCTCCTGCTGGTCTCTCCCTCTGCTCTCCCCCTGCTCCCCCTCGGTCTCCTGCTGGTCTCTCCCTCTGCTCTCCCCCTGCTCCCCCTCGGTCTCCTGCTGGTCTCTCCCTCTGCTCTCCCCCTGCTCCCCCTCGGTCTCCTGCTGGTCTCTCTCTCTCTGCTCTCCCCCTGCTCCCCCTCGGTCTCCTGCTGGTCTCTCCCTCTGCTCTCCCCCTGCTCCCCCTCGGTCTCCTGCTGGTCTCTCTCTCTGCTCTCCCCCTGCTCCCCCTCGGTCTCCTGCTGGTCTCTCCCTCTGCTCTCCCCCTGCTCCCCCTCGGTCTCCTGCTGGTCTCTCCCTCTGCTCTCCCCCTGCTCCCCCTCGGTCTCCTGCTGGTCTCTCTCTCTCTGCTCTCCCCCTGCTCCCCCTCGGTCTCCTGCTGGTCTCTCTCTCTGCTCTCCCCCTGCTCCCCCTCGGTCTCCTGCTGGTCTCTCCCTCTGCTCTCCCCCTGCTCCCCCTCGGTCTCCTGCTGGTCTCTCTCTCTGCTCTCCCCCTGCTCCCCCTCGGTCTCCTGCTGGTCTCTCCTCTGCTCTCCCCCTGCTCCCCCTCGGTCTCCTGCTGCTGGTCTCTCCCTCTGCTCTCCCCCTGCTCCCCCTCGGTCTCCTGCTGGTCTCTCCCTCTGCTCTCCCCCTGCTCCCCCTCGGTCTCCTGCTGGTCTCTCCCTCTGCTCTCCCCCTGCTCCCCCTCGGTCTCCTGCTGGTCTCTCCCTCTGCTCTCCCCTGCTCCCCCTCGGTCTCCTGCTGGTCTCTCCCTCTGCTCTCCCCCTGCTCCCCCTCGGTCTCCTGCTGGTCTCTCCTCTGCTCTCCCCTGCCCCGTCCCTGCTGTCTCCCCCTCGGTCTCCTGCTGCTCTCTCTCTCCTGCTGTCTCTCCCCTGCTCCCCCCTGCTCCCCTGCGGTCTCCTGCTGGTCTCTCCTCTCTGCTCTCCCCCTGCTCCCCCTCGGTCTCCTGCTGGTCTCTCCCTCTGCTCTCCCCTGCTCCCCCTCGGTCTCCTGCTGGTCTCTCTCTCTGCTCTCCCCTGCTCCCCCTCTGTCTCCCTGCTGGTCTCTGTCTCCCTCTGCTCTCCCCCTGCTCCCCCTCGGTCTCCTGCTGGTCTCTCTCTCTGCTCTCCCCTGCTCCCCCTCGGTCTCCTGCTGGTCTCTCCCTCTGCTCTCCCCCTGCTCCCCCTCGGTCTCCTGCTGGTCTCTCCCTCTGCTCTCCCCCTGCCCCTCCCCCTCGGTCTCCTGCTGGTCTCTCTCTCTGCTCTCCCCTGCTCCCCCTCGGTCTCCTGCTGGTCTCTCTCTCTGCTCTCCCCCTGCTCCCCCTCGGTCTCCTGCTGGTCTCTCTCCTCTGCTCTCCCCCTGCTCCCCCTCGGTCTCCTGCTGGTCTCTCCCTCTGCTCTCCCCCTGCTCCCCCTCGGTCTCCTGCTGGTCTCTCTCTCTGCTCTCCCCCTGCTCCCCCTCGGTCTCCTGCTGGTCTCTCTCTCTCTGCTCTCTCCCCTGCTCCCCCTCGGTCTCCTGCTGGTCTCTCCCTCTGCTCTCCCCCTGCTCCCCCTCGGTCTCCTGCTGGTCTCTCCCTCTGCTCTCCCCCTGCTCCCCCTCGGTCTCCTGCTGGTCTCTCCCTCTGCTCTCCCCCTGCTCCCCCTCGGTCTCCTGCTGGTCTCTCCCTCTGCTCTCCCCCTGCTCCCCCTCGGTCTCCTGCTGGTCTCTCCCTCTGCTCTCCCCCTGCTCCCCCTCGGTCTCCTGCTGGTCTCTCTCTCTCTGCTCTCCCCCTGCTCCCCTCGGTCTCCTGCTGGTCTCTCCCTCTGCTCTCCCCCTGCTCCCCCTCGGTCTCCTGCTGGTCTCTCCCCCTGCTCCCCCTCGGTCTCCTGCTGGTCTCTCTCTCTGCTCTCCCCCTGCTCCCCCTCGGTCTCCTGCTGGTCTCTCCCTCTGCTCTCCCCCTGCTCCCCCTCGGTCTCCTGCTGGTCTCTCCCTCTGCTCTCCCCCTGCTCCCCCTCGGTCTCCTGCTGGTCTCTCCCTCTGCTCTCCCCCTGCTCCCCCTCGGTCTCCTGCTGGTCTCTCCCTCTGCTCTCCCCCTGCTCCCCCTCGGTCTCCTGCTGGTCTCTCCCTCAGGCTTCATTGCGGCGGACATAAAGAGTTCCGGGGCCTACATGCAGCTCTTCCTGATCACAGACTTCCATGAGAATGGCTCTCTGTACGACTTCCTGAAGCAGAGCACCCTGGACACGGCCTCCCTTCTCAGGCTGACCTACTCCGCCGCCTGCGGCCTCTGCCACCTCCACACCGAGATCTACGGCACCCAGGGCAAGCCCGCCATCGCCCACCGCGACCTGAAGACCAAGAATATACTGGTCAAGAAGAACGGCACCTGCTGCATCGCCGACCTGGGGCTGGCCGTCAAGTTCAACAGGTGTGTGGACCCAGGACTGAGGCTGTGGACCCAGGACTGAGGCTGTAGACCCAGGACTGAGGCTGTGGACCCAGGACTGAGGCTGTAGACCCAGGACTGAGGCTGTAGACCCAGGACTGAGGCTGTAGACCCAGGACTGAGGCTGTAGACCCAGGACTGAGGCTGTAGACCCAGGACTGAGGCTGTAGACCCAGGACTGAGGCTGTAGACCCAGGACTGAGGCTGTAGACCAGGACTGAGGCTGTAGACCCAGGACTGAGGCTGTAGACCAGGACTGAGGCTGTAGACCCAGGACTGAGGCTGTGGACCCAGGACTGAGGCTGTAGACCCAGGACTGAGGCTGTAGACCCAGGACTGAGGCTGTAGACCCAGGACTGAGGCTGTAGACCCAGGACTGAGGCTGTAGACCCAGGACTGAGGCTGTAGACCCAGGACTGAGGCTGTAGACCCAGGACTGAGGCTGTAGACCCAGGACTGAGGCTGTAGACCAGGACTGAGGCTGTAGACCCAGGACTGAGGCTGTAGACCCAGGACTGAGGCTGTAGACCCAGGACTGAGGCTGTAGACCAGGACTGAGGCTGTAGACCCAGGACTGAGGCTGTAGACCCAGGACTGAGGCTGTAGACCCAGGACTGAGGCTGTAGACCCAGGACTGAGGCTGTAGACCCAGGACTGAGGCTGTAGACCAGGACTGAGGCTGTGGACCCAGGACTGAGGCTGTGGACCCAGGACTGAGGCTGTAGACCCAGGACTGAGGCTGTAGACCCAGGACTGAGGCTGTAGACCCAGGACTGAGGCTGTAGACCCAGGACTGAGGCTGTAGACCCAGGACTGAGGCTGTAGACCCAGGACTGAGACTGTAGACCCAGGACTGAGGCTGTAGACCCAGGACTGAGGCTGTAGACCCAGGACTGAGGCTGTAGACCCAGGACTGAGGCTGTAGACCAGGACTGAGGCTGTAGACCCAGGACTGAGGCTGTAGACCCAGGACTGAGGCTGTAGACCCAGGACTGAGGCTGTAGACCCAGGACTGAGGCTGTAGACCCAGGACTGAGGCTGTAGACCCAGGACTGAGGCTGTAGACCCAGGACTGAGGCTGTAGACCCAGGACTGATGGTGATGTGTGTGTGCAGTGACACCAACGACGTGGACGTGCCTCTGAGTAACCGTGTGGGGACGCGGCGCTACATGGCGCCCGAGGTCCTGGACGAGACCCTGAACAAGAACCACTTCCAGGCCTACATCATGGCCGACATGTACAGCTTTGGTCTGCTGGTCTGGGAGATGGCCCGGCGCTGCGTCACTGGAGGTGTGTGTGTCTGTGGAGATGTGTGTGTCTGTGGAGATGTGTGTGTCTGTGGAGATGTGTGTGTCTGTGGAGATGTGTGTGTGTGTCTGTGTGTGTCTGTGGAGATGTGTGTGTCTGTGGAGATGTGTGTGTGTGTCTGTGTCTGTGGAGATGTGTGTGTGTGTGGAGATGTGTGTGTCTGTGGAGATGTGTGTGTCTGTGGAGATGTGTGTGTGTGTGGAGATGTGTGTGTCTGTAGAGATGTGTGTGTGTGTCTGTGGAGATGTGTGTGTCTGTGGAGATGTGTGTGTGTGTCTGTGTCTGTGGAGATGTGTGTGTGTGTGGAGATGTGTGTGTCTGTGGAGATGTGTGTGTCTGTGGAGATGTGTGTGTGTGTCTGTGGAGATGTGTGTGTCTGTGGAGATGTGTGTCTGTGTCTGTGGAGATGTGTGTGTCTGTGGAGATGTGTGTGTGTGTCTGTGTCTGTGGAGATGTGTGTGTCTGTGTCTGTGGAGATGTGTGTGTCTGTGTCTGTGGAGATGTGTGTGTCTGTGGAGATGTGTGTGTCTGTGTCTGTGGAGATGTGTGTGTCTGTGTCTGTGGAGATGTGTGTGTCTGTGGAGATGTGTGTGTGTGTCTGTGTCTGTGTCTGTGGAGGTGTGTGTGTCTGTGTGTGTGTGTGTGTGTGTGTCTTAACAATGCTGAAAGGTCTTTAGTATACCTGCATACTTTCTTTTGTACATATTATATATATATATATATATATATATATATATAATCTCACTTCAAACATTGTACATACTGTGGTATGTGTCTAAGATCAGTGACGTGTGTCTCATCACATCATGAAGAAACTACACACATAGATATAGACGCTGTGTCCGTCTTAAAGGGACAGTACAGACTAAAGACTAAAGGTGTGTCCGTGCAGGTATCGCCGAGGACTACCAGCTGCCGTACTACGACATGGTTCCTTCAGACCCGTCCTACGAGGACATGTTGGAGGTGGTGTGTGTGAAAGGACTGAGGCCCACGGTGTCCAACCGCTGGAACAGTGACGAGGTTTGTCCCATCAGAGACACCGTCCCTACAGCCACCCACACACTGTATGCAGATGCTAATGCTAACACAGACTGTTTACAGATGCTAATGCTAACACAGACTGTTTACAGATGCTAATGCTAACACAGACTGTTTACAGATGCTAATGCTAACACAGACTGTATACAGATGGACAATGCTAAGATGGTTAAGGTTAGGGTTAAGGTGGGTCTGAGTAAGATGGTTAAGGTTAGGGTTAAGGTGGTCAGAGTAAGATGGTTAAGGTTAGGGTTAAGGTGGTCTGAGTAAGATGGTTAAGGTTAGGGTTAAGGTGGTCTGAGTAAGATGGTTAAGGTTAGGGTTAAGGTGGTCTGAGTAAGATGGTTAAGGTTAGGGTTAAGGTGGTCTGAGTAAGATGGTTAAGGTTAGGGTTAAGGTGGTCTGAGTAAGATGGTTAAGGTTAGGGTTAAGGTGGGTCTGAGTAAGATGGTTAAGGTTAGGGTTAAGGCGGTCTGAGTAAGATGGTTAAGGTTAGGGTTAAGGTGGTCTGAGTAAGATGGTTAAGGTTAAGGTTAAGGTGGTCTGAGTAAGATGGTTAAGGTTAGGGTTAAGGTGGGTCTGAGTAAGATGGTTAAGGTTAGGGTTAAGGTGGGTCTGAGTAAGATGGTTAAGGTTAGGGTTAAGGTGGTCTGAGTAAGATGGTTAAGGTTAGGGTTAAGGTGGTCTGAGTAAGATGGTTAAGGTTAGGGTTAAGGTGGGTCTGAGTAAGATGGTTAAGGTTAGGGTTAAGGTGGTCTGAGTAAGATGGTTAAGGTTAGGGTTAAGGTGGGTCTGAGTTAGATGGTTAAGGTTAGGGTTAAGGTGGGTCTGAGTAAGATGGTTAAGGTTAGGGTTAAGGTGGTCTGAGTAAGATGGTTAAGGTTAGGGTTAAGGTGGTCTGAGTAAGATGGTTAAGGTTAGGGTTAAGGTGGTCTGAGTAAGATGGTTAAGGTTAGGGTTAAGGTGGTCTGAGTAAGATGGTTAAGGTTAGGGTTAAGGTGGTCTGAGTAAGATGGTTAAGGTTAGGGTTAAGGTGGTCTGAGTAAGATGGTTAAGGTTAGGGTTAAGGTGGTCTGAGTAAGATGGTTAAGGTTAGGGTTAAGGTGGTCAGAGTAAGATGGTTAAGGTTAGGGTTAAGGTGGTCTGAGTAAGATGGTTAAGGTTAGGGTTAAGGTGGTCTGAGTAAGATGGTTAAGGTTAGGGTTAAGGTGGGTCTGAGTAAGATGGTTAAGGTTAGGGTTAAGGTGGTCTGAGTAAGATGGTTAAGGTTAGGGTTAAGGTGGTCTGAGTAAGATGGTTAAGGTTAGGGTTAAGGTGGTCTGAGTAAGATGGTTAAGGTTAGGGTTAAGGTGGTCTGAGTAAGATGGTTAAGGTTAGGGTTAAGGTGGTCTGAGTAAGATGGTTAAGGTTAGGGTTAAGGTGGTCTGAGTAAGATGGTTAAGGTTAGGGTTAAGGTGATCTGAGTAAGATGGTTAAGGTTAGGGTTAAGGTGGTCTGAGTAAGATGGTTAAGGTTAGGGTTAAGGTGGTCTGAGTAAGATGGTTAAGGTTAGGGTTAAGGTGGTCTGAGTAAGATGGTTAAGGTTAGGGTTAAGGTGATCTGAGTAAGATGGTTAAGGTTAGGGTTAAGGTGGTCTGAGTAAGATGGTTAAGGTTAGGGTTAAGGTGATCTGAGTAAGATGGTTAAGGTTAGGGTTAAGGTGGGTCTGAGTAAGATGGTTAAGGTTAGGGTTAAGGTGGTCTGAGTAAGATGGTTAAGGTTAGGGTTAAGGTGGTCTGAGTAAGATGGTTAAGGTTAGGGTTAAGGTGGTCTGAGTAAGATGGTTAAGGCGGTCTGAGTAAGATGGTTAAGGTTAGGGTTAAGGTGGTCTGAGTAAGATGGTTAAGGTTAGGGTTAAGGTGGGTCTGAGTAAGATGGTTAAGGTTAGTGTTAAGGTGGTCTGAGTAAGATGGTTAAGGTTAGGGTTAAGGTGGTCTGAGTAAGATGGTTAAGGTTAGGGTTAAGGTGGGTCTGAGTAAGATGGTTAAGGTTAGGGTTAAGGTGATCTGAGTAAGATGGTTAAGGTTAGGGTTAAGGTGGTCTGAGTAAGATGGTTAAGGTTAGGGTTAAGGTGATCTGAGTAAGATGGTTAAGGTTAGGGTTAAGGTGGTCTGAGTAAGATGGTTAAGTTTAGGCATGAACAGGTAGTTTTTTATATTTACTTCCGCTTCCGTCCCGATTCCGTATATGATCTAGTGCTGACCGTGTCCCCAGTGCCTGCGTGCCCCATTATAATGTGTCCCCTGTGTGTCCCCAGTGCCTGCGTGCCCCATTATAATGTGTCCCCTGTGTGTCCCCAGTGCCTGCGTGCCCCATTATAATGTGTCCCCTGTGTGTCCCCAGTGCCTGCGTGCCCCATTATAATGTGTTCCCTGTGTGTCCCCAGTGCCTGCGTGCCCCATTATAATGTGTCCCCTGTGTGTCCCCAGTGCCTGCGTGCCCCATTATAATGTGTCCCCTGTGTGTCCCCAGTGCCTGCGTGCCCCATTATAATGTGTCCCCTGTGTGTCCCCAGTGCCTGCGTGCCCCATTATAATGTGTCCCCAGTGCCTGCGTGCCCCATTATAATGTGTCCCCTGTGTGTCCCCAGTGCCTGCGTGCCCCATTATAATGTGTCCCCAGTGCCTGCGTGCCCCATTATAATGTGTCCCCTGTGTGTCCCCAGTGCCTGCGTGCCCCATTATAATGTGTCCCCTGTGTGTCCCCAGTGCCTGCGTGCCCCATTATAATGTGTCCCCTGTGTGTCCCCAGTGCCTGCGTGCCATGCTGAAGCTGATGTCTGAGTGCTGGGCCCATAATCCCGCCTCCAGACTCACCATCCTCAGGGTGAAGAAGACTCTGGGGAAGATGGTGGAGTCCCAGGACATCAAGATCTGACCCCCTCCTCTGCCCCACCCCCGCTGGACTGGACGGCCTGAGTTTGGACTAGAACCAGGGCCTGAGTTTGGACTAGAACCAGGGCCTGGACTGAACAGGCCTGAGCCTCCTCTGAAGAACAGGGGCCAATGATGCTTTCTGTGAAAGCTCAGACCCGAGACCTGAGGGCCGAGGGGAGAGTGAACCTTCAGGACCCTGTCTTGGACCCCTGTCCCGGACCCCTGTCCCGGGGCACCGCCAGTGTGTTGTTTTATGGATTTTCAGGACTGTCTCTCCTGCCAGAATGAACTGTATCTCACTCTCTAAGTAGAGTCACTATAGGAAATGGTACTATTGATACTATGGATATTATTGAACATGTGAATTATCATGTACATAAATGTTAGCTGCCGTTCAGGAGGAGATTGGTGTCGACGTCCCAGGGCTCCAGAGACTTATGCTAAAGGAGTTACCATGGAAACGTCTCCCGTCCTTGTCCGTCTGTCCCTCTGTCCACAGCCTTTGTCCCGACTGAGAGACTCAGAGAGAGAGAGACCGAGAGAGAGCAGTGGGCAGCAGCTTTCAGTGACATCACAACGAACAGACTGGAGGAAAGCGTGCCGTAGTTTATCGTCTTATTTCAGATTCATTTTTCCATCTGCAGTAAACAAGAACGAATGATATCTCTCTGGTCTCTCTCTCTGGTCTCTCTCTCTGGTCTCTCTCTCTGGTCTCTCTCTCTGGTCTCTCTCTCTGGTCTCTCTCTCTGGTCTCTCTCTGGTCTCTCTCTCTGGTCTCTCTCTGGTCTCTCTCTGGTCTCTCTCTCTGGTCTCTCTCTCTGGTCTCTCTCTCTGGTCTCTCTCTCTGGTCTCTCTCTCTGGTCTCTCTGGTCTCTCTCTCTGGTCTCTCTCTCTGGTCTCTCTCTGGTCTCTCTCTGGTCTCTCTCTGGTCTCTCTCTGGTCTCTCTCTCTGGTCTCTCTCTCTGGTCTCTCTCTCTGGTCTCTCTCTCTCTCTCTCTCTGGTCTCTCTCTCTGGTCTCTCTCTCTGGTCTCTCTCTGGTCTCTCGCTCTGGTCTCTCGCTCTGGTCTCTCGCTCTGGTCTCTCTCTCTGGTCTCTCTCTCTGGTCTCTCTCTCTGGTCTCTCTCTCTGGTCTCTCTCTCTGGTCTCTCTCTCTGGTCTCTCGCTCTGGTCTCTCGCTCTGGTCTCTCGCTCTGGTCTCTCTCGCTCTGGTCTCTCGCTCTGGTCTCTCGCTCTGGTCTCTCGCTCTGGTCTCTCGCTCTGGTCTCTCTCTCTGGTCTCTCTCTCTGGTCTCTCTCTCTGGTCTCTCTCTCTGGTCTCTCTCTCTGGTCTCTCTCGCTCTGGTCTCTCGCTCTGGTCTCTCTCTCTGGTCTCTCTCTCTGGTCTCTCGCTCTGGTCTCTCGCTCTGGTCTCTCTCTCTGGTCTCTCTCTCTCTGGTCTCTCTCTCTCTGGTCTCTCTCTCTGGTCTCTCTCTCTGGTCTCTCTCTCTGGTCTCTCTCTCTGGTCTCTCTCTCTGGTCTCTCTCTCTGGTCTCTCTCTCTGGTCTCTCTCTCTGGTCCTCTCTCTCTGGTCTCTCTCTCTGGTCTCTCTCTCTGGTCTCTCTCTCTGGTCTCTCTCTCTGGTCTCTCTCTCTGGTCTCTCTCTCTGGTCTCTCGCTCTGGTCTCTCTCTCTGGTCTCTCTCTCTCTGGTCTCTCTCTCTCTGGTCTCTCTCTCTCTGGTCTCTCTCTCTCTGGTCTCTCTCTCTGGTCTCTCTCTCTGGTCTCTCGCGCTCTGGTCTCTCTCTCTGGTCTCTCTCTCTCTGGTCTCTCTCGCTCTGGTCTCTCTCTCTGGTCTCTCTTGCTCTGGTCTCTCTCTCTGGTCTCTCTCTCTCTGGTCTCTCTCTCTCTGGTCTCTCTCGCTCTGGTCTCTCTCTGGTCTCTCGCTCTGGTCTCTCGCTCTGGTCTCTCGCTCTGGTCTCTCTCTCTCTGGTCTCTCTCTCTCTGGTCTCTCTGGTCTCTCTCTCTCTGGTCTGCAAAGTCAATAGGATTTGGATATGTTTGCCTCAAAGCTGCTGTTCGCCGTGTGTATGATCGTGTTTGTGTGTGTGGATGAGCTGTATTATTCTATGTATTAAAGAGGTACCCAGTATAGAATAATCTCTAATATTTACCTGATTTGTGGTGTTTTTGTACAGCATCTGCTTTGGTGCCTTGTGAGTTTACCAAGGAAACTGTACAGTCTGTCCATTGTAATGATTTTTAAGTAAATAACCTTATTTTAGTACACAACTCACCCTGTCGTCTCCTTATTCTGAGTGAGCCCATCTGTCGGCCATTTTGATCTCATACCAGTGGCCTTCATCCATGGTCTATTTTCATATAAACTTGCAGCTTTTAGCTCCAGGTTTAGCCTGGCCAATTATTTCCTTTAGTATGAAATGTAATTTGTGCGGTACGGCCGGGCTGGCTCCAGGTTTATCAGACTCCGCCCATTTCCTCAAAAGTTCAATCTTAAACATCCATCTTCTTAGCCTCAGTCCATTTCTGGGTCAGAAGTCAGCCCCTCACTGATCCTTCTGCAGTCCAGGAGCCTTGATCTTTCAGCCGGGGCTTCAGGCACACGACAGGAGTCGTGAAGTAAGTCTTATGGTGGACTCTAACCCACAACCTTAAAGCCCAAAGCTCTACCATCTGAGCTCGAGTGTTAACCTTGGATCTATGTGGATAAAGGCATCACCCACAGTACTGCAGACTACCCAGAAAAATGATCAGCTCAAGTTTATTCAGAAACCATCAAATGTTTAAAGAATCAATGATTTAGTCTCAGATGAATTAAAACACTTTACATCCACAAGTTTCCAATAACCCTTGGGGCAAAGTGACTAAAAGGGTCTGAGACACAGGGTCAATTTAGGAAGTTAGATTAGGATTCTAATCCATAAAGTGGATGAACACTTGTTACCAATTATATTGAAAGATTGAAGAACTCGATGTACTTTAAGTATTTCTCAAAGGAAAGGGTTAAACACCCTCAGACAGAAAAGCTTTAAAAACGTCAGTGACAAACAATGAACTAAGTCCAGATCCACCATCAGTGAAGACCAGAGTAGATTTAGTCAAACATGTTTATTAACGTCAGTTTCACTTGTCCTCTGGTTTGTTGAAGCAGTAGGTGAGGCAGCACTTTCCGCAGTAGTGACGGTCGAAGTGACTCGCCATAAACACTCCAGCTCCGCACTCGTCAGCGGGACACTCACGCCTCAGACGATGGATCTTTCCGTTCTCGTCCACCTGAGACACAGGGTCAGAGTCAGACTTGACCAAGGATCTAGAATATCTGGATTGAGCATTACTATCTTATAGCAGCCCTGTGTCCCACCCATGGCCACTGGGGGCGCTGTGGTACTGCAGACTAAATTCTCAGGACTACTCAGAAAAAAAGTCCCATAGATCTCAATGTAAACTAAAACAGCTCGACCTCAGCTGACAGAGAACCTGACAGAGAACCTACAGCTCCAGAAAAGGTCAGATTTTGTGTGGATTTTAGTTTCCCCTCGTCCACAAATTTCTTTAGATTCTTCGGTTTTCTATAAATCCACACTTTACTGCCACAAACTCTGCTAGTTTCCTTCCAGCTCTGATTGGTCAGAACCCTGCCCTCTGTTCATGTGCCACACTCGTTTTTTGAGCAAAGCATCATGGGAGCTCGTCCAGTGCACAGAACCTGGAGGACCAGACGATGCCCAAATATGGGCGAGTTCCACTAATCTCTCGGTCCTTCAAGTCCCATGAGCTGCTGAGCACAAGCCCTTCATTTGAATAAGACGCCATCTTGGATCAGACTCAGACCTCAGATCCAGATCTCACCTTGTAGTACTTGAGCACCGCGAGCTTGACCTTCTTCCTCTTGTGCTTGTTCTTCTTGGGGGTGGTGTAAGACTTCTTCTTCCTCTTTTTGGCTCCACCGCGCAGTCTCAGCACCAGGTGCAGAGTGGACTCCTGAGATTACAACTTCAGGTCAGTCATGTTTATTTAAGTTTCCTCAGAACAGTTCATAAACTGCTCTTTAGAATCTTAACGGGAGACGCGTCATAACAAACATGTTCCTTTTATCAACCATCGTGAAAACATTCATGAATGCTCTAAAATAGACAATTAGAACTTCAGCTGGCATTACCAGTCATAATTATACCAGAATGTAATGATCTAAAATACTTAGTATTATGCTCACTTTAGATTTATTATGATCTGAACCTCTTTGTAAATGTCAGACTAAAAACGTCCACATTCAGTTGTTTTGCAAACGTATGGATATTCTCTTTATCTGAACATGACACGTTCATGTTCAGTCTGTATGTTTAAGATCGTGCCTTTCGTGAAGTAATAAAAACGGACCTTCTGGATGTTGTAGTCTGACAGAGTACGTCCATCTTCCAGCTGCTTCCCGGCGAAGATCAGTCTCTGCTGATCGGGAGGGATTCCTGCAAACACAGGTTACTCTATAATAACATGAGCAGCTGTGTAGTTACATATTCATCTGTTGTAATAATTATCCTATACTGTGTTAGATGCATTATTCTGACTTTATAAAGACAATACAGTCTTATTCATAATCAACACATTACCTTCTTTGTCTTGGATTTTGGCCTTGACATTTTCAATAGTATCTGAAGGCTCGACCTGAAGAAAAGGACAGGTTACTACAGCTGTATGACAAAGACAGGTTACTACAGCTGTATGACAAAGACAGGTTACTACAGCTGTATAACAAAGACAGGTTACTACAGCTGTATGACAAAGACAGGTTACTACAGCTGTATAACAAAGACAGGTTACTACAGCTGTATAACAAAGACAGGTTACTACAGCTGTATAACAAAGACAGGTTACTACAGCTGTATAACAAAGACAGGTTACTACAGCTGTATAACAAAGACAGGTTACTACAGCTGTATAACAAAGACAGGTTACTACAGCTGTATAACAAAGACAGGTTACTACTACAGCTGTATAACAAAGACAGGTTACTACAGCTGTATAACAAAGACAGGTTACTACAGCTGTATAACAAAGACAGGTTACTACAGCTGTATAACAAAGACAGGTTACTACAGCTGTATAACAAAGACAGGTTACTACAGCTGTATAACAAAGACAGGTTACTACAGCTGTATAACAAAGACAGGTTACTACAGCTGTATAACAAAGACAGGTTACTACAGCTGTATAACAAAGACAGGTTACTACAGCTGTATAACAAAGACAGGTTACTACAGCTGTATAACAAAGACAGGTTACTACAGCTGTATAACAAAGACAGGTTACTACAGCTGTATGACAAAGACAGGTTACTACAGCTGTATAACAAAGACAGGTTACTACAGCTGTATGACAAAGACAGGTTACTACAGCTGTATAACAAAGACAGGTTACTACAGCTGTATAACAAAGACAGGTTACTACAGCTGTATAACAAAGACAGGTTACTACAGCTGTATGACAAAGACAGGTTACTACAGCTGTATGACAAAGACAGGTTACTACAGCTGTATGACAAAGACAGGTTACTACAGCTGTATGACAAAGACAGGTTACTACAGCTGTATAACAAAGACAGGTTACTACAGCTGTATAACAAAGACAGGTTACTACAGCTGTATGACAAAGACAGGTTACTACAGCTGTATAACAAAGACAGGTTACTACAGCTGTATAACAAAGACAGGTTACTACAGCTGTATAACAAAGACAGGTTACTACAGCTGTATAACAAAGACAGGTTACTACAGCTGTATGACAAAGACAGGTTACTACAGCTGTATGACAAAGACAGGTTACTACAGCTGTATGACAAAGACAGGTTACTACAGCTGTATAACAAAGACAGGTTACTACAGCTGTATAACAAAGACAGGTTACTACAGCTGTATAACAAAGACAGGTTACTACAGCTGTATGACAAAGACAGGTTACTACAGCTGTATGACAAAGACAGGTTACTACAGCTGTATGACAGACAGGTTACTACAGCTGTATAACAAAGACAGGTTACTACAGCTGTATAACAAAGACAGGTTACTACAGCTGTATAACAAAGACAGGTTACTACAGCTGTATAACAAAGACAGGTTACTACAGCTGTATAACAAAGACAGGTTACTACAGCTGTATAACAAAGACAGGTTACTACAGCTGTATAACAGACAGGTTACTACAGCTGTATAACAAAGACAGGTTACTACAGCTGTATAACAAAGACAGGTTACTACAGCTGTATAACAAAGACAGGTTACTACAGCTGTATGACAAAGACAGGTTACTACAGCTGTATAACAAAGACAGGTTACTACAGCTGTATAACAAAGACAGGTTACTACAGCTGTATGACAAAGACAGGTTACTACAGCTGTATAACAAAGACAGGTTACTACAGCTGTATAACAAAGACAGGTTACTACAGCTGTATAACAAAGACAGGTTACTACAGCTGTATGACAAAGACAGGCCTTACACCAAACACGTTGGCGTTGGTTTGATTGGTCAAGAATTCCAGCCAAAATCCTCTAAGTCTAACATTTTAAGTTTTCATTATTTTCCCCGCTGTCCGTGCAGGACTTTGGGTGATTTTAAATGTGTTCTTGGAATCAGGATGTGAGTGATTTGTCAGGTGTTGGATGTGACTTCACAAACCAGAGTTTAAATAACCATTACCCACAGATCTGCCACTTTGAAGTTAGCTGTACGTGTAAACTAAACACTGGAGATTATAGACTAGTGTCACACGTGTAGCAGGATGTAGCGGTTAGCACAGTTAGCATAGCAACCTAGCATAACTTCATGTGAAAATACGTTTCTATCTTTGTCGGTGCTTCTGAAGGTTTGACACGGTCCATGTCACAGTATCCAGGACAGTACGTGTGTTATGGGTTTGTTTGAACAGAATAATCATGACTTTCTGCGGCACAGGCTCCGCTGAGACCCACCTCGAGGGTGATGGTCTTCCCCGTGAGGGTTTTGACGAATATCTGCATCCTGACGTTCGGTCCACCTGCGGGACAACAGCACCGGGCCTTAGTGTGAGCTGTGGTCCGGGGAGAAGACCCCAAACACGGCTTTAAAACACGATTCTGGCACTTTTCTGAGAGCTGCACTTACCACCGGTGTGCTCCTAATGGCGGATCCTGTGAAGAGGACCCTTCAGAGCGATGCACGGGGTTTTCTGCGGCGCTGCGCAGGGGCTGAGGTGGCCGCGTACTGCCTGACCACAAACACATAAACATTTACCTTTTTATTTCATTTGTTCTGTTTGTTCTTGTGCTCCGTCTTCTGTCTGCGCCAGGTTTCGGAGCGTTTCAACTCTTTTAACGTTTCCATTGATGTCAATAGAAACTGTGTTTTCACTTCTTTCACTTTTCTGATCTTCAGAACGTCCTTTACTTTTGGTACTTTTACCTTTTGTAGTATTTGCAGTTCTAAACTTGTGCTTTTTCCTATCTTTGTTAATGGGTTATATGTTTTGAATGTTTTTTTTATATTTGTGTAGTGTGTTTTTTATTGTATGTATAGTTTTAAAAAAGTGTAATAATCTGTAATAGTGTAATATATTCTTTTTATTATTCTACTGAAGGATTATAATAATACACTGCATTTTTATTGACAAGTGTCAGCTCTCAGATTCTTGCTAATCTGCTCCAGAGGCAGTCATTCTGTGGACGTTGAATTTCAGGAAAACCTCAGGTTCTGGAGCTGGTTCTAAACTCGGCCGTGGGTTTACAGATCTGTTTATCTGTTTATCTGTTTATCAGCTGCGTCAGGCCTTTATGGGTTATTTGACTTGGATTGAGAGGATTATCTGAGTTGATCTAAAGTTTAGCATTAAAAAGAAGCAAGTATAAAATCTCTGTTAAGAACCGCGCGACACATGAGAACCAAACACCATGTCCTGGTTCTCCTCTGAGTTCTGTGCACCCTGGTTATAGTTAGTTAGTTAGTAGTTAATGTCATGTAAGAGATACTTTACGACAGTAGTCTCACGTGCCGTAAATCACATCTGGCCTGGTTACCGGGGTAACTCCCGCGATGACACTGTATACCTCTTGTTGTTAACCTGCATGTTGATTATGCTAGTTCCGAACCCGTAGTAAAAGCCTTGCACTACGCACGACGTTTTGTGTGGACATTCAATTACTTTACATGGTGTCAGAAGCTGGTGACGGACGTACGGCTTCAGGAAAATGGCCAAGTTTAATCCACCGGAGAGTTTCCCGTTCGACCGCCCGACTGAATGGAGCGATTGGAAGCAACGTTTCCAGCGTTTTCGCGTCGCTACGAAGCTGAACAAGGAGGACGGTGAGGTCCAAGTCAGCTCATTGATATACGCAATGGGCCCGGAGGCTGAAAACATTTTTAAAGCATTCACTTTTGCGGAGGACGCCGATAAAAAAAAGTTTGACGTTGTGTTAGGAAAATACGATGAATACTTCTACCCCAAAAGGAATGTTATTCACGAGCGCGCATGTTTCCACCAGAGGGTGCAGCGGCCCGGTGAGAAAGCTGAAATGTTTATCAGGGCTCTTTATGAACTATCGGAACATTGTGCCTTTGGGGCACAGAGAGAGGAGCACATCAGAGACCGTATAGTGGTGGGAATTAGCGACAAGGAGATGTCTCGTAAACTGCAGTTGGAGACGCAGCTTACATTATCCCAAACTATTCAGGCCGTGCGCCAGTCCGAGGAGGTGACCAGGCAGGTGAACCAGCAGGGCGAGACGTGCGCAGCGGTGCAGGAGGTCTCACATGCAAAATCTCCATACAGAGGAAAGCAGCAGTGGAAAAATAAAGAGAGAAAGTGGTGAACCAAAATGTGGAAGATGTGGCAAACTAAAGCACAGAGACCAGGATAAGTGTCCAGCCAATAAATCAACTTGCAACAAATGCAAGAAAGTGGGCCACTGGGAAAGGATGTGCCACAGTAAGTCAGTCAGAGAAGTGACAGACGCATCTACTGTTTCTCAGACGCCATATTTCCTAGGTGCCGTCACAGACACTAAGAGAGAGAGTGATCAATGGACAGTTGAAATTGTGATTGGCGCAACACCGGTTAAATTTAAAATCGACACAGGGGCAGATTTAAACGTGATGGAGAAAGAGACATTCAACAAGTTAGTCCCTGAGCAAAAACTGGTGCAGTCAAACATTCCACCAATGAACAGCCCCGGTGGTCAGCTAAGTTGCATGGGGAAATTTCAGGCGACTGCAAAATACAAGGAAAAGCACTACTCATTCCCAGTTTATGTGATCCACAGCCAGACAGCTAATAATTTGCTAGGCAAAGATACAGCATGTGCAATGGGACTAGTCAAACGCATTGAGGAAGTGCACAAAGCATTTGGTGAGCACGGGACTCTCAACACCGAGCCCGTCAAAATACGTCTAAAAGAGAACACAGAGCCATATGCAGTACACACAGCGCGAAGAGTTCCCCTGCCTCTCTTAGAGAAAGTAAAAGAGGAAATACTGCGCATGGAGGAGAACGGAGTCATTGAAAAAGTGACTGAACCGACCGACTGGTGCGCACCCATGGTGCCAGTCCCAAGACGAACCGGCAAAGTGCGCATCTGTGTAGATCTGAAAAGGTTAAACGAGGCTGTGAAGAGGGAGAGATATGTTCTCCCAACTGCAGAGGAAATCACTGCAAAACTGAGTGGCGCCACCATGTTTACATCCCTGGATGCGGCCTCAGGGTTTTGGCAGATACCTCTTCACCCGGAAAGCAGTAAGTTGACTACATTCATTACACCTTTCGGGAGATACGCATTCAAACGTCTCCCTTTTGGTATCACGAGTGCTCCGGAAATCTTCCAGAGAAAGATGGCAGAGACCCTGAGTGATCTTGACGGAGTGGCCATCTACATGGACGATGTACTGGTGTACGGCGACACAGCAGAACAGCATGACCAGCGCCTAAACAAAGTACTGGAGAGAATCGAGTCGGCAGGCTTGAAGTTGAATAAAGACAAGTGCGTGTTCAGACGGAACCAACTTCACTTCCTGGGCCAGGTGATTGACAAGTCAGGAGTAAAGCCCGACCCTGACAAGGTAAAAGCTATTAAAGAGCTGCCAGAACCACAGACTGTCCAGGATCTGAAACGGGTCTTGGGCATGTTCACATACTTGGGAAAGTATATTCCACATCTGTCAACAGTGGGCCAGCCTTTATACGAACTGTTGAGATCCAAGACTACATGGACGTGGGACCACCCACAGAAGCAGGCGTTTCAGCGCATCAAAGACATCCTGTCTACGTCTCCTGTTCTGAAGTTCTATGATGTGAACCGACCTACAGCTGTATCAGCCGATGCTAGCAGCTATGGCATTGGAGGCGTGCTGCTACAACTACACGATGGGGACTGGAAACCGGTTGCGTATTGTTCTCGCCGCTTATCCGACGCCGAAACCAGATATGCCCAGATAGAAAAAGAATGTCTGGCAAGCGTTTGGGCATGTGAGAGGTTCGAGAAGTACCTGGTCGGGCTGGAGAACTTCAAGTTGGTCACTGACCACAAACCTTTGGTGCCGCTGATGAATAAAAAGGATCTGGACAATGTCCCAATACGTTGCCAAAGACTGTTGATGAGGCTTATGCGGTTCAAGCCTACGGCTGAATATGCACCAGGCAAGACTCTCACTGTAGCCGACACGCTCTCTCGCAGCCCAGTACAGTGCACAACAGAGGCAAGTGACACACATTCAGATGTAGAGTGTTACATTGCAGCGGTTATCAGCAGCATGCCAGCCACACCACAAAGACTGGAGACCATAAGGCTAGCCACTGCAGCTGACAGTAACTTGCAGATGATACTGCAGTACATTAAGTCAAGTTGGCCAGAATATGTAGGAAATGTTCCTATTGCCATCAGAGACTTTTTCCCAGTCAGAAGCGAATTGTCAGAGTACAACGGGATCATCACAAGAGGCTGTCGCATGCTGATTCCGTCTACTTTGAGAGCTGACATCCTGGATCGGATCCATGACGGACATCAAGGTCTGACCAAATGCAGGGAGCGGGCTAATGAATCTGTGTGGTGGCCTGGCATTTCTACTGACATCAAACTGAAAGTTGAATCCTGTCAAACCTGCCGTGAGATGAAGCACACACAGCGAAGGGAGCCCCTCATCTCAACCATTCTTCCTGACAGGCCCTGGCAAAGACTTGCAATCGACCTGTGTGATTATAACAGGCACGCTTACCTGGTAGTGTCAGATTACTTCTCCAGATTTATCGAGATACTCCACATGCCAACAACTACTGCCTCACAGGTGGTGCAGAAGTTGAAAACACTTTTTGCATGCTATGGCTGCCCGGACCAGGTCGTTTCGGACAACGGGCCCCAGTTTGCATGTACGGAGTTTGGGGACTTTGCCCGTGACTTTGACTTCGAACACATTACCTCGAGTCCGCATAACCCCCAGGCAAACGGACAAGCGGAAAGAGGAGTACAAATTGCAAAGAGGATTCTGATGCAGAAAGACCCTTTACTCGCTCTCATGTGTTACCGCTCTACCCCGTGCGCCACCACAGGTGTAAGCCCAGCTGAATTGCTCATGGGGAGAAGGATTAAAACTACACTTCCGACGCTTGAGTCAAACCTCCAACCCCAATGGCCTGATCTACAAGCAGTCAGGAGTAAGGATGCAAGGGAGAAACAGAAGCAAGCCTTCTATTTCAATCAGCGCCATGGTACAAAACTCCTGCCACCTCTGAAACCGGGCGATTCTGTTCTCTCCAAGTTGGACCATCAGAATGTTTGGGGATCACCCGCTGTTGTTGCTGGTGACAGCACTACCCCGAGATCTTATGTCATCGAGACGCAAAAAGGGGCAACTCTGAGACGCAACCGTCGCCATCTGCTGTACGTGCCTGCATCCTCTGTTATCACGCCACCTCCATCACTACAGCAGCCGCAGCCTGATGCTGTCCAACAGGCTGTACCTACCGTTTCTACAGACACTGCGTTGCCTGCTACCCAGCCTTGCCCACCTGATGATGGACTGCTATACACACGGTCTGGTCGGTTATGCAGACCTGTAGAAAGACTGAATCTGTAAGGGTGTACGAAGAACACTGCCCAACACGAAAAAAAACAATAGAAGAGAAGGAAAGTGTTAAGAATGTTAATTATTTTTGCACTGTTTATATTACTGTTTACATTTTGAAATTCTGTGTTATTGAAACAGCTAATGAAAGAGTTTCTTACAGTATCTTTCACAAGGTTTTGTTTTTGCTACAGAATGTTTTAAAAAAAAAAAAAAAAAAAAAAAAAAAAAAAGATTTGAAAAGGGGAGATGTCATGTAAGAGATACTTTACGACAGTAGTCTCACGTGCCGTAAATCACATCTGGCCTGGTTACCGGGGTAACTCCCGCGATGACACTGTATACCTCTTGTTGTTAACCTGCATGTTGATTATGCTAGTTCCGAACCCGTAGTAAAAGCCTTGCACTACGCACGACGTTTTGTGTGGACATTCAATTACTTTACAGTTAATTGATCCCCGTAGGAGAAATTCAGGGTTAGGGTTAGCTAAAAGGTGTCCTATATTGCACATCCTGCAGTTGTTGCACATTATTTCTCAGATGCAGGACATGTGAGGGCGACAGTGTTCATCAGTCTTTATTGTTCGTTGTACAGTCTGACAGTGGCAGGGATGCAAGACTTTTTAAAATGTTTATTTTTTATAAGAAGTTTTTCATGAGCACAAAAACTACTTATATTAGTGCTGTTCTAGGTCCTGGTTCAATACCACCTCCAGGACCTTTCTGAGTTTGCATGTTCTCCCTGTGTCTGTGTTTCCTCCAGGCGCTCCGGTTTCTCCCACCACTAAAAACATGTACAGGTGAGGGTTGAATGAGTGAGTGTTTGTGACGGTGGGACGACAGCTCCAGACCAAAGAACAGGACTGGTCCTGGTCTGGTCCTAGTCCTGCTCTGGTTCTGGACGGACTGGTCCTGGACTGGTTCAGAGCCATCTTGGCCTAGAGCGACTGCTGGTTACCATAGCAACACACTGTTTACTTGCAGCAGTTAGTATCTAGGTGTTAAACTGTAGTGAAGATAAAAACCTGTATGTAGTGAAAAACTCAAACTATTTTTTGGGGGACTCCCACAGCAGTCGTCAAAACGACTGCTGTGGGAGTCTAGTGTTAGGTTTATGGTTTGGAAAAAGGCAAGAATCTGGGAAATGACTTCCGGATCCTCGAGGAATCACGCTGTATCCTAGCAACCACAACTTCCGGTCTCAGATTAGGGTGCTGCAGACACAGGAGTTTAAACTTTACTTTAACACAGAGAACGTGTAAAACATGTCCAGACTAAGGTCCAGACCTGCCCGTTGGCCCCGCGCGGCCTCCGAGAGACCAGGACAGGTTCTGCGGCCGGATGTGGAGGGTGAGAGCGAAGAGAAGTTTCTTCAATCTCTGTCTCAGTTTATTACAGAGCAGACGCAATACCTTCAGTGTCCGCGGGAGGGCGCCAGTGAGCTGCGCTACGTCCTGTACCGCTCTGTCTTCAACAAGGTGAGCCCGTCATTCTACTCTGATGCATGGGTTAGAGATGTTTTTATTGCTGTTTTATCAGGAAGTGAACAGGAAGTCACACACTAAGAGTTTGCTTTAGCTCAAGGTGCAAGTAAGTTAAAAGTAAACTAGGCAAAAAAGTAAAAATCAGGTATGAAAGCACTCATAAATATTCTTAATAACATTTCTACTTCATCAGTAAACACAACAGACATGTAACAGCGCAGGTCATGGAGAATAGACCTGAGCCTCGAAGAATGATACCATAAAGTGATCCTTTAATTCAATTTACTTTTGTATCGCCCTGAATCACTCGAGGGTGCGTGGCTCCAGCTCCTGGTGCCTAAACCCAGAGCACAGGGCCTTCTCTGTGGTCTAAAATCCAGAGCACAGGGCCTTCGCTGTGGTCTTAAACCCAGAGCACAGGGCCTTCTCTGTGGTCTTAAACCCAGAGCCTTCTCTGTGGTCTTAAACCCAGAGCCTTCTCTGTGGTCTTAACCCCAGAGCACAGGGCCTTCCCTGTGGTCTTAAACCCAGAGCCTTCTCTGTGGTCTTAACCCCAGAGCACAGGGCCATCTCTGTGGTCTTAACCCCAGAGCACAGGGCCATCTCTGTGGTCTTAACCCCAGAGCACAGGGCCATCTCTGTGGTCTTAAACCCAGAGCCTTCTCTGTGGTCTTAACCCCAGAGCACAGGGCCATCTCTGTGGTCTTAACCCCAGAGCACAGGGCCTTCCCTGTGGTCTTAAACCCAGAGCCTTCTCTGTGGTCTTAACCCCAGAGCACAGGGCCTTCTCTGGGGTCTTAAACCCAGAGCCTTCTCTGGGGTCTTAAACCCAGCTCTGTGTGTTGCAGCTGATCTCTCGCTCCTCCTCCTACAAGAGAATCCTGTTGTGTGTGAAGACCGAGTTTGACCAAGTGATCAGGGCCGTCAGTCAGAGGCTGGAGGAGACTACCCATGATGCTCTGGGGGCCCCACAGTCCTGCTCCCATGATGCTCTGGGGGCCCCACAGTCCTGCTCCCATGATGCTCTGGGGGCCCCTCACCATAGGACTGTGCAGGACTGTCAGAGCAGAGCCAGGCTCCTGAGGGACAGGTGAGTCTCAGCAGAACTCATACAGATTTAGGAGCGCAGGGTGTGTCCATGTGACATCACAACATTCCAAAGCCATGGCGGAGGTCAGGGTTCTAATGATCACTTAATCATCTGTTCATCTTTAAGTTCCATCAGGTTTAAGTCAAACTAAAACAGTAAAACCTGTTTCCTCAGGATCTGTGTCCTCAGATCTGAGACTGCGGCTCTACAGCTGCAGCTGCAGCAACATGCGGCTCTACAGCTGCAGCTGCAGCAACGCAGAGGCCTCAGCGCAGGTTATACACATATTTATACCCATATATATATACTCTCTCTCTCTGGTCCTCCTCATGGTCTGTGTCTCTCTGGTCCTCCTCATGGTCTTTGTCTCTCTGGTCCTCCACATGGTCTGTGTCTCTCTGGTCCTCCACATGGTCTGTGTCTCTCTGGTCCTCCACATGGTCTGTGTCTCTCTGGTCCTCCACATGGTCTGTGTCTCTCTGGTCCTCCACATGGTCTGTGTCTCTCTGGTCCTCCACATGGTCTGTGTCTCTCTGGTCCTCCTCATGGTCTGTGTCTCTCTGGTCCTCCTCATGGTCTGTGTCTCTCTGGTCCTCCTCATGGTCTGTGTCTCTCTGGTCCTCCTCATGGTCTGTGTCTCTCTGGTCCTCCCACATGGTCTGTGTCTCTCTGGTCCTCCACATGGTCTGTGTCTCTCTGGTCCTCCTCATGGTCTGTGTCTCTCTGGTCCTCCACATGGTCTGTGTCTCTCTGGTCCTCCTCATGGTCTGTGTCTCTCTGGTCCTCCTCATGGTCTGTGTCTCTCTGGTCCTCCACATGGTCTGTGTCTCTCTGGTCCTCCTCATGATCTGTGTCTCTCTGGTCCTCCTCATGGTCTGTGTCTCTCTGGTCCTCCTCATGATCTGTGTCTCTCTGGTCCTCCTCATGGTCTGTGTCTCTCTGGTCCTCCACATGGTCTGTGTCTCTCTGGTCCTCCACATGGTCTGTGTCTCTCTGGTCCTCCACATGGTCTGTGTCTCTCTGGTCCTCCTCATGGTATGTGTCTCTCTGGTCCTCCACATGGTCTGTGTCTCTCTGGTCCTCCACATGGTCTGTGTCTCTCTGGTCCTCCACATGGTCTGTGTCTCTCTGGTCCTCCTCATGGTCTGTGTCTCTCTGGTCCTCCTCATGGTCTGTGTCTCTCTGGTCCTCCACATGGTCTGTGTCTCTCTGGTCCTCCACATGGTCTGTGTCTCTCTGGTCCTCCACATGGTCTGTGTCTCTCTGGTCCTCCTCATGGTCTTTGTCTCTCTGGTCCTCCACATGGTCTGTGTCTCTCTGGTCCTCCACATGGTCTGTGTCTCTCTGGTCCTCCACATGGTCTGTGTCTCTTTGGTCCTCCACATGGTCTGTGTCTCTCTGGTCCTCCTCATGGTCTGTGTCTCTCTGGTCCTCCTCATGGTCTGTGTCTCTCTGGTCCTCCACATGGTCTGTGTCTCTCTGGTCCTCCACATGGTCTGTGTCTCTCTGGTCCTCCACATGGTCTGTGTCTCTCTGGTCCTCCTCATGGTCTGTGTCTCTCTGGTCCTCCTCATGGTCTGTGTCTCTCTGGTCCTCCACATGGTCTGTGTCTCTCTGGTCCTCCACATGGTCTGTGTCTCTCTGGTCCTCCTCATGGTCTGTGTCTCTCTGGTCCTCCACATGGTCTGTGTCTCTCTGGTCCTCCACATGGTCTGTGTCTCTCTGGTCCTCCTCATGGTCTGTGTCTCTCTGGTCCTCCACATGGTCTGTGTCTCTCTGGTCCTCCACATGGTCTGTGTCTCTCTGGTCCTCCACATGGTCTGTGTCTCTCTGGTCCTCCTCATGGTCTGTGTCTCTCTGGTCCTCCTCATGGTCTGTGTCTCTCTGGTCCTCCACATGGTCTGTGTCTCTCTGGTCCTCCACATGGTCTGTGTCTCTCTGGTCCTCCACATGGTCTGTGTCTCTCTGGTCCTCCACATGGTCTGTGTCTCTCTGGTCCTCCACATGGTCTGTGTCTCTCTGGTCCTCCACATGGTCTGTGTCTCTCTGGTCCTCCACATGGTCTGTGTCTCTCTGGTCCTCCACATGGTCTGTGTCTCTCTGGTCCTCCTCATGGTCTGTGTCTCTCTGGTCCTCCTCATGGTCTGTGTCTCTCTGGTCCTCCTCATGGTCTGTGTCTCTCTGGTCCTCCACATGGTCTGTGTCTCTCTGGTCCTCCACATGGTCTGTGTCTCTCTGGTCCTCCACATGGTCTGTGTCTCTCTGGTCCTCCACATGGTCTGTGTCTCTCTGGTCCTCCACATGGTCTGTGTCTCTCTGGTCCTCCACATGGTCTGTGTCTCTCTGGTCCTCCCATGGTCTGTGTCTCTCTGGTCCTCCTCATGGTCTGTGTCTCTCTGGTCCTCCCATGGTCTGTGTCTCTCTGGTCCTCCACATGGTCTGTGTCTCTCTGGTCCTCCACATGGTCTGTGTCTCTCTGGTCCTCCACATGGTCTGTGTCTCTCTGGTCCTCCACATGGTCTGTGTCTCTCTGGTCCTCCACATGGTCTGTGTCTCTCTGGTCCTCCTCATGGTCTGTGTCTCTCTGGTCCTCCTCATGGTCTGTGTCTCTCTGGTCCTCCTCATGGTCTGTGTCTCTCTGGTCCTCCTCATGGTCTGTGTGTCTCTCTGGTCCTCCACATGGTCTGTGTCTCTCTGGTCCTCCACATGGTCTGTGTCTCTCTGGTCCTCCACATGGTCTGTGTCTCTCTGGTCCTCCACATGGTCTGTGTCTCTCTGGTCCTCCTCATGGTCTGTGTCTCTCTGGTCCTCCTCATGGTCTGTGTCTCTCTGGTCCTCCACATGGTCTGTGTCTCTCTGGTCCTCCACATGGTCTGTGTCTCTCTGGTCCTCCACATGGTCTGTGTCTCTCTGGTCCTCCACATGGTCTGTGTCTCTCTGGTCCTCCACATGGTCTGTGTCTCTCTGGTCCTCCACATGGTCTGTGTCTCTCTGGTCCTCCACATGGTCTGTGTCTCTCTGGTCCTCCTCATGGTCTGTGTCTCTCTGGTCCTCCTCATGGTCTGTGTCTCTCTGGTCCTCCACATGGTCTGTGTCTCTCTGGTCCTCCACATGGTCTGTGTCTCTCTGGTCCTCCACATGGTCTGTGTCTCTCTGGTCCTCCACATGGTCTGTGTCTCTCTGGTCCTCCACATGGTCTGTGTCTCTCTGGTCCTCCACATGGTCTGTGTCTCTCTGGTCCTCCTCATGGTCTGTGTCTCTCTGGTCCTCCTCATGGTCTGTGTCTCTCTGGTCCTCCACATGGTCTGTGTCTCTCTGGTCCTCCACATGGTCTGTGTCTCTCTGGTCCTCCACATGGTCTGTGTCTCTCTGGTCCTCCACATGGTCTGTGTCTCTCTGGTCCTCCCATGGTCTGTGTCTCTCTGGTCCTCCACATGGTCTGTGTCTCTCTGGTCCTCCACATGGTCTGTGTCTCTCTGGTCCTCCACATGGTCTGTGTCTCTCTGGTCCTCCACATGGTCTGTGTCTCTCTGGTCCTCCACATGGTCTGTGTCTCTCTGGTCCTCCTCATGTGTCTCTCAGGCCTGACGGAGGCTCAGTCTGAGGACCCTGAGCTCCTGGAGGAGGTGGTGGAGGAGCTGGGGGCCCGGAGAGCTGCCCTCCTGGAGGAGAGGAGCCGCTGTGTGGACGTGGAGGTCAGATCCAGACTGGAGCAGGAGCAGGAGGTCAGGGAGAGGAGGAGACACCAGGCAAAGGAGGAGAACCAGCGACTCAAACTCCTGTAAGTGATCTCTGTGAGGAGGCAACGTAAATGAACAATTGACACACATTTAGTAAAATAATTAAATAACTTTATCCAAGTGCACTGAGAACACGATGAGCACGATACAAGTGAGAACGCTACAGTTTGATCCGACAGAAGCCTTTGCTCCTCCCACTGCAGGAGCAGTTACACTGTGACAATCTGCTGTATCTCTATGAAGGGTGGATCGGTCTGTCCCTGAAGCTGCTCTCCAGAGTGTCCTCCAGGGGGCGACAGTCATGGTCCAAATAGATATTAGCTTGTCCAGGACCCTCCTCCTGCTGCACTGTGTACCTGTGTCTGTACCTATGTCTGTACCTGTGTCTGTACCTGTGTCTGTACCTGTGTCTGTACCTATGTCTGTACCTGTGTCTGTACCTGTGTCTGTACCTGTGTCTGTACCTGTGTCTGTACCTGTGTCTGTACCTGTGTCTGTACCTGTGTCTGTACCTATGTCTGTACCTGTGTCTGTGTCTGTACCTGTGTCTGTACCTGTGTCTGTACCTGTGTCTGTGCCTGTGTCTGTACCTGTGTCTGTACCTGTGTCTGTACCTGTGTCTGTACCTGTGTCTGTACCTGTGTCTGTACCTGTGTCTGTACCTGTGTATGTACCTGTGTCTGTACCTGTGTCTGTACCTGTGTCTGTACCTGTGTCTGTACCTGTGTCTGTACCTATGTATGTACCTGTGTCTGTGTCTGTGTCTGTGTCTGTACCTGTGTCTGTACCTGTGTCTGTACCTGTGTCTGTACCTATGTCTGTGCCTGTGTCTGTACCTGTGTCTGTACCTGTGTCTGTGTCTGTACCTGTGTCTGTGCCTGTGTCTGTACCTGTGTCTGTACCTATGTATGTACCTGTGTCTGTGTCTGTACCTGTGTCTGTACCTGTGTCTGTGTCTGTACCTGTGTCTGTGCCTGTGTCTGTACCTGTGTCTGTACCTATGTATGTACCTGTGTCTGTACCTGTGTATGTACCTGTGTCTGTACCTGTGTCTGTACCTGTGTCTGTACCTGTGTCTGTATCTGTGTCTGTACCTGTGTCTGTACCTGTGTCTGTACCTGTGTCTGTGTCTGTACCTGTGTCTGTACCTGTGTCTGTACCTATGTATGTACCTGTGTCTGTACCTGTGTCTGTGTCTGTACCTGTGTCTGTACCTGTGTCTGTACCTGTGTCTGTACCTGTGTCTGTACCTGTGCCTGTGTCTGTACCTGTGTCTGTACCTGTGTCTGTACCTATGTCTGTGCCTGTGTCTGTACCTGTGTCTGTACCTGTGTCTGTACCTATGTCTGTACCAGTGTCTGTACCTGTGTCTGTACCTGTGTCTGTGTCTGTACCTGTGTCTGTACCTCTGTATGTACCTGTGTCTGTACCTGTGTCTGTGTCTGTACCTGTGTCTGTACCTGTGTCTGTACCTGTGTCTGTACCTGTGTCTGTACCTATGTCTGTACCAGTGTCTGTACCTATGTCTGTACCTGTGTCTGTACTTGTGTCTGTACCTGTGTCTGTACCTGTGTCTGTACCTGTGTCTGTGCATGTGTCTGTACCTGTGTCTCTACCTGTGCATGTACCTGTGTCTGTACCTGTGTCTGTACCTATGTCTGTACCTGTGTCTGTACCAGTGTCTGTACCTGTGTCTGTACCTGTGTCTGTACCTGTGTCTGTGTCTGTACCTATGTCTGTACCTGTGTCTGTACCTGTGTCTGTACCTGTGTGTCTCCAGATACAAGCGTTTGCAGTGTGTCTGTGACTCTGTGAGGCTCTGGAAGGAGGAGGCTCAGTGCTGCCCCCTGGAGGATCTCCTGCTGTCAGCGCAACAGCAGGTCACACATATCACAGGTACAGACACAGGTACAGACACATATCACAGGTACAGACACAGACACAGGTACATACACAGGTACAGACACAGACACAGGTACATACACAGGTACAGACACAGGTACAGACAGACATGATCATTTAATCCGTTTTTTGATTGTTCTCTCATTTTGTGTCTGTACCTTTGATCTTGTTTCGTGTCTTTGTGTCTGTACCTTTGATCTTGTTTCGTGTCTTTGTGTCTGTACCTTTGATCTTGTTTCGTGTCTTTGTGTCTGTACCTTTGATCTTGTTTCATGTCTTTGTGTCTGTACCTTTGATCTTGTTTCATGTCTTTGTGTCTGTACCTTTGATCTTGTTTCATGTGTCTGCTGGTCTCTTGCACATGGTTCCACTGTGGTCTGTGTCAGTGACGGAGGAGCTGGAGAGCGAGGAGGCGCAGGGAGTGGAGGAGGCGCAGGGAGTGGAGGAGGCGCAGGGAGTGGAGGAGGCGCAGGACCTCACGGAGTCTCTGCTCAGGTGCCTCTTACTGCTGCCGTTTATAGTCTTTAGTCTGTTGGCACAGTGGCAGAGTGGTTAGCCTCTCAGCAAGACGGTCTCTGTCAATGTCAACAGTTATAGCTCCAACACAGACCAGAGAATCAAGAGAGACCACATGGTATTGGACCATAGAGAGAGACCACATGGTATTGGACCATAGAGAGAGACCACATGGTATTGGACCAGACCACATGGTATTGGACCATAGAGAGAGACCACATGGTATTCGACCATAGAGAGAGACCACATGGTATTGGACCATTAAGAGAGACCACATGGTGTTGGTCCATAGGAAGAGACCACATGGTATTGGACCACATGGTATTGGACCATAGAGAGAGACCCCATGTCCCTGAGATCCACTGATCTTGAGGTGTGTTTGTTTGTGTCCAGGTTCGTGGATCTGTTTGACTCCGCCCACTACAGAGAAGCAGCGGAGCATGCGGCCCACAGCCCCCGCGGCGCCCTGAGGAACCTCCACACTGTCCGTCTGTTCCAAGGTCAGAAACTCAGTCCTCTCTGGTCTCTCTTTTGGCTCTCTCTGGTCTCTCTCTGGTCTCTCTCTGGTCTCTCTCTGGTCTCTCTCTGGTCTCTCTCTGGTCTCTCTCTGGTCTCTCTCTCTGGTCTCTCTGGTCTCTCTGGTCTCTCTCTGGTCTCTCTCTGGTCTCTCTGGTCTCTCTGGTCTCTCTCTGGTCTCTCTCTGGTCTCTCTCTGGTCTCTCTCTGGTCTCTCTCTGGTCTCTCTGGTCTCTCTCTGGTCTCTCTGGTCTCTCTGGTCTCTCTCTGGTCTCTCTCTGGTCTCTCTCTGGTCTCTCTCTGGTCTCTCTCTGGTCTCTCTGGTCTCTCTCTGGTCTCTCTCTGGTCTCTCTCTGGTCTCTCTCTGGTCTCTCTGGTCTCTCTCTGGTCCTCTTATTGAAGTGTATCATTCCCACAGCTGTCCCGGGACCCCCGCCCTCCCCCCCTCCCCTCCTGCTGCTGGTCCAGGCTCTGCTGGTTAGCACACCATCAGGACAGAGGCTCCCAGAGGATGTGAGCTTCGAGGTCGTCCGCTGTGCCCTGGAGCAAGGCCACTGGAGACTGCTGACCAACGCCCTGCACTTTGACAAGTACTGCTGACAGCTGTCACTCAAACCACTGCTCCTGAAGGGCCTTTATAGACACACACCGATACAAGTACAAGTACTTTAGGTTGAGTACTTTCTGATACCGATACGAATGCAGATATCACTGCGTTGTGTTTTCTCTGGGAATTCCTAAAAAACAAAAAATAAAACATTTATAAATTCAGTTGTACTAGACAACTGAATTTATAAATGTTTTATTTTTTGTTTCAATAATAAGAAGATGCTTTGAAATGTAAACATTTTAGAGATTGTTAGAACAGTCGACACCGTCACATGGTATCATGTTCCACCCAGACACATGGTATCATGTTCCACCCTGACACATGGTATCATGTTCCACTCTCAGACTGGGGGGGTGGTCCCTCGCAGACCGGGGTGGTCCCTCTAAGACCGAGGTGGTCCCTCTCAGACTGGGGGGTGGTCCCTCTCAGACTGGGGGAGTGGTCCCTCTCAGACCGGGGGGTGGTCCCTCTCAGACCGGGGGGTGGTCCCTCTCAGACTGGGGGAGTGGTTGAATCTCGGCTTCAGGAGCAGTGTGGATTTGGTCCTGGACCAGCTCTATACCCTCCATCAGAGACTCGAGGATCATGGGAGTTGGCCTCAGTCACATGTGCTTTGTGGATTTGGAGGCGTTCGACGTGTTCCCAGGGATGTCCTTTGGGGGGTTCTCCGGGAGTACGGGGTCCGGGGTCTCTGTTTGACCAGAGCCAGAGCTGTGTTCATCAGCATCAGTCAGACCTGTTCCTGGTGTTGGCCTCTGCCAAGGTTGCAGCCAGAGGCCGGAGGGGTCCGGTTCAGAGACCACAGCCAGAGGCCGGAGGGGTCCGGTTCAGAGACCACAGCCAGGGGCCGGAGGGGTCCGGTTCAGAGACCACAGCCAGAGGCCGGAGGGGTCCGGTTCAGAGACCACAGCCAGAGGCCGGAGGGGTCCGGTTCAGAGACCACAGCCAGAGGCCGGAGGGGTCCGGTTCAGAGACCACAGCCAGAGGCCGGAGGGGTCCGGTTCAGAGACCACAGCCAGGGGTCGGAGAGGGTCCGGTTCAGAGACCACAGCCAGGGGTTGGAGAGGGTCCGGTTCAGAGACCACAGCCAGGGGTCGGAGAGGGTCCGGTTCAGAGACCACAGCCAGGGGTCGGAGAGGGTCCGGGTCAGAGACCACAGCCAGGGGTCGGAGAGGGTCCGGTTCAGAGACCACAGCCAGGGGTCGGAGAGGGTCCGGTTCAGAGACCACAGCCAGGGGTCGGAGAGGGTCCGGTTCAGAGACCACAGCCAGGGGTCGGAGAGAGTCCGGTTCAGAGACCACAGCCAGAGGTCGGAGAGGGTCCGGTTCAGAGACCACAGCCAGAGGCCGGAGGGGTCCGGTTCAGAGACCACAGCCAGGGGTCGGAGAGGGTCCGGTTCAGAGACCACAGCCAGGGGTCGGAGAGGGTCCGGTTCAGAGACCACAGCCAGGGGTCGGAGAGGGTCCGGTTCAGAGACCACAGCCAGGGGTCGGAGAGGGTCCGGTTCAGAGACCACAGCCAGGGGTCGGAGAGGGTCCGGTTCAGAGACCACAGCCAGGGGTCGGAGAGGGTCCGGTTCAGAGACCACAGCCAGGGGTCGGAGAGGGTCCGGTTCAGAGACCACAGCCAGAGGCCGGAGGGGTCCGGTTCAGAGACCACAGCCAGGGGTCGGAGAGGGTCCGGTTCAGAGACTACAGCCAGGGGTCGGAGAGGGTCCGGTTCAGAGACTACAGCCAGGGGTCGGAGAGGGTCCGGTTCAGAGACCACAGCCAGAGGCCGGAGGGGTCCGGTTCAGAGACCACAGCCAGAGGCCGGAGAGGGTCCGGTTCAGAGACCACAGCCAGGGGTCGGAGAGGGTCCGGTTCAGAGACCACAGCCAGGGGTCGGAGAGGGTCCGGTTCAGAGACTACAGCCAGGGGTCGGAGAGGGTCCGGTTCAGAGACCACAGCCAGGGGTCGGAGAGGGTCCGGTTCAGAGACCACAGCCAGAGGCCGGAGGGGTCCGGTTCAGAGACCACAGCCAGGGGTCGGAGAGGGTCCGGTTCAGAGACCACAGCCAGGGGTCGGAGAGGGTCCGGTTCAGAGACCACAGCCAGGGGTCGGAGAGGGTCCGGTTCAGAGACCACAGCCAGAGGCCGGAGGGGTCCGGTTCAGAGACCACAGCCAGGGGTCGGAGAGGGTCCGGTTCAGAGACCACAGCCAGGGGTCGGAGAGGGTCCGGTTCAGAGACCACAGCCAGAGGCCGGAGGGGTCCGGTTCAGAGACCACAGCCAGGGGTCGGAGAGGGTCCGGTTCAGAGACCACAGCCAGGGGTCGGAGAGGGTCCGGTTCAGAGACCACAGCCAGGGGTTGGAGAGGGTCCGGTTCAGAGACCACAGCCAGGGGCCGGAGGGGTCCGGTTCAGAGACCACAGCCAGGGGTCGGAGAGGGTCCGGTTCAGAGACCACAGCCAGGGGTCGGAGAGGGTCCGGTTCAGAGACCACAGCCAGGGGTCGGAGAGGGTCCGGTTCAGAGACCACAGCCAGGGGTCGGAGAGGGTCCGGTTCAGAGACCACAGCCAGGGGTCGGAGAGGGTCCGGTTCAGAGACCACAGCCAGGGGTCGGAGAGGGTCCGGTTCAGAGACCACAGCCAGGGGTCGGAGAGGGTCCGGTTCAGAGACTACAGCCAGGGGTCGGAGAGGGTCCGGTTCAGAGACTACAGCCAGAGGCCGGAGGGGTCCGGTTCAGAGACCACAGCCAGAGGCCGGAGAGGGTCCGGTTCAGAGACCACAGCCAGGGGTCGGAGAGGGTCCGGTTCAGAGACCACAGCCAGAGGTCGGAGGGGGTCCGGTTCAGAGACCACAGCCAGGGGTCGGAGAGGGTCCGGTTCAGAGACCACAGCCAGAGGTCGGAGGGGGTCCGGTTCAGAGACCACAGCCAGGGGTCGGAGAGGGTCCGGTTCAGAGACCACAGCCAGGGGTCGGAGAGGGTCCGGTTCAGAGACCACAGCCAGAGGCCGGAGGGGTCCGGTTCAGAGACCACAGCCAGGGGTCGGAGAGGGTCCGGTTCAGAGACCACAGCCAGGGGTCGGAGAGGGTCCGGTTCAGAGACCACAGCCAGGGGTCGGAGAGGGTCCGGTTCAGAGACCACAGCCAGGGGTCGGAGGGGTCCGGTTCAGAGACCACAGCCAGGGGTCGGAGAGGGTCCGGTTCAGAGACCACAGCCAGGGGTCGGAGAGGGTCCGGTTCAGAGACCACAGCCAGGGGTCGGAGAGGGTCCGGTTCAGAGACCACAGCCAGAGGCCGGAGGGGTCCGGTTCAGAGACCACAGCCAGGGGTCGGAGAGGGTCCGGTTCAGAGACCACAGCCAGGGGTCGGAGAGGGTCCGGTTCAGAGACCACAGCCAGAGGCCGGAGGGGTCCGGTTCAGAGACCACAGCCAGGGGTCGGAGAGGGTCCGGTTCAGAGACCACAGCCAGGGGTCGGAGAGGGTCCGGTTCAGAGACCACAGCCAGGGGTTGGAGAGGGTCCGGTTCAGAGACCACAGCCAGGGGCCGGAGGGGTCCGGTTCAGAGACCACAGCCAGGGGTCGGAGAGGGTCCGGTTCAGAGACCACAGCCAGGGGTCGGAGAGGGTCCGGTTCAGAGACCACAGCCAGGGGTCGGAGAGGGTCCGGTTCAGAGACCACAGCCAGGGGTCGGAGAGGGTCCGGTTCAGAGACCACAGCCAGAGGCCGGAGGGGTCCGGTTCAGAGACCACAGCCAGGGGTCGGAGAGGGTCCGGTTCAGAGACTACAGCCAGGGGTCGGAGAGGGTCCGGTTCAGAGACTACAGCCAGAGGCCGGAGGGGTCCGGTTCAGAGACCACAGCCAGGGGTCGGAGAGGGTCCGGTTCAGAGACCACAGCCAGAGGTCGGAGAGGGTCCGGTTCAGAGACCACAGCCAGAGGCCGGAGAGGGTCCGGTTCAGAGACCACAGCCAGAGGCCGGAGGGGTCCGGTTCAGAGACCACAGCCAGGGGTCGGAGAGGGTCCGGTTCAGAGACCACAGCCAGGGGTCGGAGAGGGTCCGGTTCAGAGACTACAGCCAGAGGCCGGAGGGGTCCGGTTCAGAGACCACAGCCAGGGGTCGGAGAGGGTCCGGTTCAGAGACCACAGCCAGGGGTCGGAGAGGGTCCGGTTCAGAGACCACAGCCAGAGGCCGGAGGGGTCCGGTTCAGAGACCACAGCCAGGGGTCGGAGAGGGTCCGGTTCAGAGACCACAGCCAGGGGTCGGAGAGGGTCCGGTTCAGAGACCACAGCCAGGGGTCGGAGAGGGTCCGGTTCAGAGACCACAGCCAGGGGTCGGAGGGGTCCGGTTCAGAGACCACAGCCAGGGGTCGGAGAGGGTCCGGTTCAGAGACCACAGCCAGGGGTCGGAGAGGGTCCGGTTCAGAGACCACAGCCAGAGGCCGGAGGGGTCCGGTTCAGAGACCACAGCCAGAGGCCGGAGGGGTCCGGTTCAGAGACCACAGCCAGGGGTTGGAGAGGGTCCGGTTCAGAGACCACAGCCAGGGGTCGGAGAGGGTCCGGTTCAGAGACCACAGCCAGGGGTTGGAGAGGGTCCGGTTCAGAGACCACAGCCAGGGGTCGGAGAGGGTCCGGTTCAGAGACCACAGCCAGGGGTCGGAGAGGGTCCGGTTCAGAGACCACAGCCAGGGGTCGGAGAGGGTCCGGTTCAGAGACCACAGCCAGGGGTCGGAGAGGGTCCGGTTCAGAGACCACAGCCAGAGGCCGGAGGGGTCCGGTTCAGAGACCACAGCCAGGGGTCGGAGAGGGTCCGGTTCAGAGACCACAGCCAGGGGTCGGAGAGGGTCCGGTTCAGAGACCACAGCCAGGGGTCGGAGAGGGTCCGTTTCAGAGACCACAACCAGGGGTCGGAGAGGGTCCGTTTCAGAGACCACAACCAGGGGTCGGAGAGGGTCCGTTTCAGAGACCACAGCCAGGGGTCGGAGAGGGTCCGTTTCAGAGACCACAACCAGGGGTCGTGAACATGCACTGGGACTGGGATAGGTTTGCAGCCGAGTGTGAAGCGGGTGAGAATCAGCTCCAAATCTGAGGACAAAAAGTGCCTTGTCCTCTCCAGGTCCTGGTCCTGGTCCTGGTCCTGTCCAGGTCCTGGTCCTGGCCCTCTCCAGGTTCTGGCCCTCTCCAGGTTCTGGTCCTCTCCAGGTGCAGAGGTCCTTCCTCAAGTATCAAGTATCTCTGGTCTTGTTCTCAGTGAGAGGAGGATGGAGGTTAGATTGAAGGCAGCGTCTGCAGTGATTCTGCCGTTATATCAGACTGTTGTGGTGAAGAGGGAGCAGCGTCTGCAGTCAGAGCTGTATCAGACTGTTGGTAAAGAGGGAGCTGAACCGAAAGGCAAAGCTCTCGATTTACCGGCCAATCTCTGTCCTCTCTCTCACCTCCGGTCATGAGCTTTGGGAATGACTAAGAGAACGATATCACAGGTACAAGCGTCACATGAGTTTCCAGAGCGGCTGCAGAGGAAACTCTCGGAGACCACAAGGAGACCAGAGGAAGACTCAGGACTGGACGGACTATGTCCCTCAGTGGCCTGGGAACACCTTGGGGTACCCCTGGAGGGACTGTGTGTGGAGAGGGAAGCCTGGGTGTCTCTGCTACCCGGCAACGGATGAAGTGGAAGAAAATGGATGGAGTTAATGAACCACACAGTAGTCACTAAACATGTGTTTTTAATCTCTGTTCTCCTCAGACTGAGTCTCTCTGAGCGACTGGGACACCTCCTCACTGAGCACGCTCACAGGGCAGCAGGCACTCATCAGGCACCGCATCAGGCACTGCATCAGTCAGACCTGCATCAGTCAGACCTGCATCGGTCAGACCTGCATCAGTCACTGCATCAGTCACTGCATCAGTCACTGCATCAGTCACTGCATCAGTCAGACCTGCATCAGTCGGACCTGCATCAGTCAGACCTGCATCAGTCGGACCTGCATCAGTCAGACCTGCATCAGTCGGACCTGCATCAGTCGGACCTGCATCAGTCGGACCTGCATCAGTCGGACCTGCATCAGTCAGACCTGCATCAGTCAGACCTGCTGATGGGTCTGGCCTCGGTCTGCTTCAGAGCCTGTGGAGCCCACAGGAGCCTGGCCCTGAGTCTGTGCAGCAGAGGCCTCGTCCACAGCTCTGTGCAGCTCATGAGGAGAGAGCTGTCTGCAGGTAAGTGTTATGTGGAGCTGCTACTCAGACCTGTTCCACTTCCAGGATTTCCAGCCTGCATCATGTTCCCTGCTGGGAGTCTATAAGACCACACCCTGACTCCACCCATGTCTCTCTCTCTGTCCTGGCAGCAGCAGCCCTGCTCACCACCACACCTGCCTTCCCCGTTTTCTTTGTGTTATCTCCCTAGACTTTTGTTTCTGTTAATAAATTATATTAACTTTTAGTAACCTGTTGTCCTTCATGTTGCACCTGTAGAGCCAGGGTGTAACAGTAAGCTCCGCCCCCACCTGTCTCACCTGTCCCCCCTTAGCCCCCACCTGTCTCACCTGTCCCCCCTCAGCCCCCACCTGTCACACCTGTCCCCCCTCAGCCCCCACCTGTCTCACCTGTCCCTCCTCAGCCCCCACCTGTCTCACCTGTCCCCCCTTAGCCCCCACCTGTCTCACCTGTCCCCCCCTCAGCCCCCACCTGTCACACCTGTCCCCCCTCAGCCCCCACCTGTCTCACCTGTCCCTCCTCAGCCCCCACCTGTCTCACCTGTCCCTCCTCAGCCCCCACCTGTCTCACCTGTCCCCCCTCAGCCCCCACCTGTCTCACCTGTCCCTCCTCAGCCCCCACCTGTCTCACCTGTCCCTCCTCAGCCCCCACCTGTCACACCTGTCCCCCCTCAGCCCCCACCTGTCTCACCTGTCCCTCCTCAGCCCCCACCTGTCTCACCTGTCCCTCCTCAGCCCCCACCTGTCTCACCTGTCCCCCCTCAGCCCCCACCTGTCTCACCTGTCCCTCCTCAGCCCCCACCTGTCACACCTGTCCCCCCTCCGCCCCCACCTGTCTCACCTGTCCCTCCTCAGCCCCCACCTGTCACACCTGTCCCCCCTCCACCCCCACCTGTCTCACCTGTCCCCCCTCAGCCCCCACCTGTCTCACCTGTCCCTCCTCAGCCCCCACCTGTCACACCTGTCCCCCCTCCGCCCCCACCTGTCTCACCTGTCCCTCCTCAGCCCCCACCTGTCACACCTGTCCCCCCTCCACCCCCACCTGTCTCACCTGTCCCCCCTCAGCCCCCACCTGTCACACCTGTCCCCCCTCAGCCCCCACCTGTCTCACCTGTCCCTCCTCAGCCCCCACCTGTCTCACCTGTCCCCCCTCCACCCCCACCTGTCTCACCTGTCCCCCCTCAGCCCCCACCTGTCACACCTGTCCCCCCTCAGCCCCCACCTGTCTCACCTGTCCCTCCTCAGCCCCCACCTGTCTCACCTGTCCCCCCTCCGCCCCCACCTGTCTCACCTGTCCCCCCTTAGCCCCCACCTGTCTCACCTGTCCCCCCTCAGCCCCCACCTGTCTCACCTGTCCCCCCTCAGCCCCCACCTGTCTCACCTGTCCAGCCCCCACTTGATCTCTCAGCCCAGGAGTTAAAGCTCAGGCACCTAACTTTTCGGTCTCATAAATAATACATTTATCCCCCGGCGTTAAATCAACAGACTAGAAGCCTGAGTTTCCAAAGTCAAACGGCCCTCGCTGCACCGCGCAACAGGGTATAAAATAAGTATTGGTGCCATTGACTTTTGAATCAAGAGAGCAAAACAGAATTATGTGCAAAATTGCAAACATTTTGAAAAATCTAAATTGGATTCTCCCCATGTAAAAACTTTGACATAGGCTGTAGGGGGCGCTAATGGTAAAAATTCTATATTTCTACTTTCACATGACCTAGACCCTGGAGCTGAACAATGGATTCAATTTTGTACAAAACAGACTTTGTGCAAACGGGAGCAAATTTGCTTTTGTCAAAAATAAAAAATAAAAAAAAGTCCCATTTTGCCGCTCCGCTGCTCGGACAACATTTAACTGATCCAAATTCTATGATCAACTATTGATGGTACATGTGTTTTGTCTCAAATCGCTCCACATGGTCTAATCTGTGAAACGGCCGAGGAGGAGATAATTTCCAACCGACATGTGTGAAAAATATCAATTTTCATTTTTCCATTTCCCATTGAAATGAATGAGCTCCCTGTTTGTCAGGGGGCGGAGCCATAATAACTTTTTTTTCATGTCTTGACTTGAGGAACAAGTGTACCGAGTTTCGTGGCTTTACGACAAACTTGACCTCCGACCCCCTCCCGTAGGCGCAATGTAAAGTTGTAAACTGACTTTTGTAGGGGGCGCTGTTGTGCTGGTCCACACTAAAGCCTGTGTCTCTGTCAGAGGAGGTCCTGTGGGTGTTTGGACGGAGCCCCAGCCTGCGCCTCCTGCAGCTGCTGACCGTCCCGTGTGAGGAGGGGTCGTCTCTGTTGTCTGTGGGGGAGGCCTGCGTGGCTCTGCTCTCTGCCCCTCACCTGCAGGACTATGCTCTGCAGCTGCTCCATGGTCTGCTCACTCAGGGACCAGGTGGGTCACACTCACTGCTCACTCAGGGACCAGGTGGGTCAGACTCGCTCAGGGACCAGGTGTGTCACACTCACTCAGGGACCAGGTGGGTCACACTCACTGCCTCCACAGGGACCAGGTGGGTCACACTCACTGCCTCCACAGGGGCCAGGTGGGTCACACTCACACAGGGACCAGGTGGGTCACGCTCACTGCCTCCACAGGGACCAGGTGGGTCACGCTCACTGCCTCCACAGGGACCAGGTGGGTCACACTCACTGCCTCCACAGGGACCAGGTGGGTCACACTCACTGCCTCCACAGGGACCAGGTGGGTCACACTCACTGCCTCCACAGGGACCAGGTGGGTCACACTCACTGCCTCCACAGGGACCAGGTGGGTCACACTCACTGCCTCCACAGGGACCAGGTGGGTCACACTCACTGCCTCCACAGGGACCAGGTGGGTCACACTCACTGCCTCCACAGGGGCCAGGTGGGTCACACTCACACAGGGACCAGGTGGGTCACGCTCACTGCCTCCACAGGGACCAGGTGGGCCACGCTCACTGCCTCCACAGGGACCAGGTGGGTCACACTCACTGCCTCCACAGGGACCAGGTGGGTCACACTCACTGCCTCCACAGGGACCAGGTGGGTCACACTCACTGCCTCCACAGGGGCCAGGTGGGTCACACTCACACAGGGACCAGGTGGGTCACGCTCACTGCCTCCACAGGGACCAGGTGGGTCACGCTCACTGCCTCCACAGGGACCAGGTGGGTCACACTCACTGCCTCCACAGGGACCAGGTGGGTCACACTCACTGCCTCCACAGGGACCAGGTGGGTCACACTCACTGCCTCCACAGGGGCCAGGTGGGTCACACTCACACAGGGACCAGGTGGGTCACACTCACTGCCTCCACAGGGACCAGGTGGGTCACACTCACTGCCTTCACAGGGACCAGGTGGGTCACACTCACTGCCTCCACAGGGACCAGGTGGGTCACACTCACTGCCTCCACAGGGGCCAGGTGGGTCACACTCACACAGGGACCAGGTGGGTCACGCTCACTGCCTCCACAGGGACCAGGTGGGCCACGCTCACTGCCTCCACAGGGACCAGGTGGGTCACACTCACTGCCTCCACAGGGACCAGGTGGGTCACACTCACTGCCTCCACAGGGACCAGGTGGGTCACACTCACTGCCTCCACAGGGGCCAGGTGGGTCACACTCACACAGGGACCAGGTGGGTCACACTCACTGCCTCCACAGGGACCAGGTGGGTCACACTCACTGCCTTCACAGGGACCAGGTGGGTCACACTCACTGCCTCCACAGGGACCAGGTGGGTCACACTCACTGCCTCCACAGGGGCCAGGTGGGTCACACTCACACAGGGACCAGGTGGGTCACGCTCACTGCCTCCACAGGGACCAGGTGGGCCACGCTCACTGCCTCCACAGGGACCAGGTGGGTCACACTCACTGCTTCCACAGGGACCCAGGTGGGTCACACTCACTGCCTCCACAGGGACCAGGTGGGTCACACTCACTGCCTCCACAGGGGCCAGGTGGGTCACACTCACACAGGGACCAGGTGGGTCACGCTCACTGCCTCCACAGGGACCAGGTGGGTCACGCTCACTGCCTCCACAGGGACCAGGTGGGTCACACTCACTGCCTCCACAGGGACCAGGTGGGTCACACTCACTGCCTCCACAGGGACCAGGTGGGTCACACTCACTGCCTCCACAGGGACCAGGTGGGTCACACTCACTGCCTCCACAGGGGCCAGGTGGGTCACACTCACACAGGGACCAGGTGGGTCACACTCACTGCCTCCACAGGGACCAGGTGGGTCACACTCACTGCCTTCACAGGGACCAGGTGGGTCACACTCACTGCCTCCACAGGGACCAGGTGGGTCACACTCACTGCCTCCACAGGGGCCAGGTGGGTCACACTCACACAGGGACCAGGTGGGTCACGCTCACTGCCTCCACAGGGACCAGGTGGGTTACGCTCACTGCCTCCACAGGGACCAGGTGGGTCACACTCACTGCCTCCACAGGGACCAGGTGGGTCACGCTCACTGCCTCCACAGGGACCAGGTGGGTCACACTCACTGCCTCCACAGGGGCCAGGTGGGTCACACTCACACAGGGACCAGGTGGGTCACACTCACTGCCTCCACAGGGACCAGGTGGGTCACACTCACTGCCTTCACAGGGACCAGGTGGGTCACACTCACTGCCTCCACAGGGGCCAGGTGGGTCACACTCACACAGGGACCAGGTGGGTCACGCTCACTGCCTCCACAGGGACCAGGTGGGTTACGCTCACTGCCTCCACAGGGACCAGGTGGGTCACACTCACTGCCTCCACAGGGACCAGGTGGGTCACACTCACTGCCTCCACAGGGGCCAGGTGGGTCACACTCACACAGGGACCAGGTGGGTCACACTCACTGCCTCCACAGGGACCAGGTGGGTCACACTCACTGCCTTCACAGGGACCAGGTGGGTCACACTCACTGCCTCCACAGGGACCAGGTGGGTCACACTCACTGCCTCCACAGGGGCCAGGTGGGTCACACTCACACAGGGACCAGGTGGGTCACGCTCACTGCCTCCACAGGGACCAGGTGGGTCACACTCACTGCCTCCACAGGGACCAGGTGGGTCACACTCACTGCCTCCACAGGGGCCAGGTGGGTCACACTCACACAGGGACCAGGTGGGTCACACTCACTGCCTCCACAGGGACCAGGTGGGTCACACTCACTGCCTTCACAGGGACCAGGTGGGTCACACTCACTGCCTCCACAGGGACCAGGTGGGTCACAGTCACTGCCTCCACAGGGGCCAGGTGGGTCACACTCACACAGGGACCAGGTGGGTCACGCTCACTGCCTCCACAGGGACCAGGTGGGTCACACTCACTGCCTCCACAGGGGCCAGGTGGGTCACACTCACACAGGGACCAGGTGGGTCACGCTCACTGCCTCCACAGGGACCAGGTGGGTTACGCTCACTGCCTCCACAGGGACCAGGTGGGTCACACTCACTGCCTCCACAGGGACCAGGTGGGTCACAGTCACTGCCTCCACAGGGACCAGGTGGGTCACACTCACTGCCTCCACAGGGACCAGGTGGGTCACACTCACTGCCTCCACAGGGACCAGGTGGGTCACACTCACTGCCTCCACAGGGACCAGGTGGGTCACACTCACTGCCTCCACAGGGACCAGGTGGGTCACAGTCACTGCCTCCACAGGGACCAGGTGTATTGTATGGCGAGCACTTTACTTAGCTCTGCTTTAATAATGAATAAACAGAAACTATGGCTGTATCTGTCCACACGCTCCCTACAGTGCACTATGTGGTGGTCACGCCATTTTGAAGGCGTGTCCAAATGTCCAGAGAGAAAAGTAGTGCACTCACATTTGGAAATAGTGTGTGCAGCGTCCGAGCCGACAGAATAAGTGCACACTCAGTCCCACACTGCATCGTGACTGAGTGGACAGGGATCAGTGTGGACGTCTGGATGCAGCCTGTCATGGAGCTGTGATGGGAAAGAACTAAAACTGATCAAATTTGGTCAAATGTATCTTAACATGAGCTCACTCTGCCTTAAAATAAGATTCACTACTGGGACAGCACAAAAGCATATTGTTTTATAAAGATACTGTATGTCTCATCTAACTCAAACCTCAGACTTTAACATGATGAGTCTATGGTTTACTTTAGCACAGGGATCTCAGGTACAGAGAGGCCAAAACAACTAATCTGCTTTAAGCCGAGGGTCAAACATGTCTAAATGATGTTTGGTATTTTATTAATGATTAAATTGAGAATCCAATGTTTTTGTGGATCTGTCATTTCAAGTGAAACATTTCCAACAGCCTCAAAAACAAACTTCCTTAAAACAAAAAACACAAGTCCTGAACATTTAATGAATTATCCAACATGCTCTTATGTCTTTGTGGGTCCGGGTCGAGCTAATACCATTCCAGGCCCAAGGTAGTTTATTGTGGGCCGGATCTGACCCCCGGGCCTTGACTTTGACGTACATGATTTAACATAATAAGAAGCATTGGTCTCTGCCCCTGATGGACCAATGACATTCCATGTGATAGATTCTCTAATCTGTGTTGGAGAATCGACAACTCCTCACGGATACCTGCTGTGTCCCTCAGGCGCTCTGCAGGGGGCCATCCTGGGGGACCCGGCCTCGACCCTGCAGCAGTGGCTCCACATCTGTGCCCTCTGCTCCTCACTGCAGCCTGAGCTCTCCCAGGCCATCAGCACCGCCCTCCTGAGCCAGAGCGGGACGGCCCGGATCAGCCCAGACCCCGAGGGCGCCCGGCTCACCCAGCACCTCTACATGTGACCCCCCCCCCCAGAGAGACAGCACCTCTACATGTGACCCCCCCCCCCCGAGAGACAGCACCTCTACATGTGACCCCCCCCCCCCCCCCCCGAGAGACAGCACCTCTACATGTGACCCCCCCCCCCCGAGAGACAGCACCTCTACATGTGACCCCCCAGAGAGACAGCACCTCTACATGTGACCCCCCCCCCCCAGAGAGACAGCACCTCTACATGTGACCCCCCCCCCCCAGAGAGACAGCACCTCTACATGTGACCCCCCCAGAGAGACAGCACCTCTACATGTGACCCCCCCAGAGAGACAGCACCTCTACATGTGACCACCCCCGAGAGACAGCACCTCTACATGTGACCCCCCAGAGAGACAGCACCTCTACATGTGACCCCCCCCCCCCCCGAGAGACAGCACCTCTACATGTGACCACCCCCCCCAGAGAGACAGCACCTCTACATGTGACCCCCCCAGAGAGACAGCACCTCTACATGTGACCCCCCCCGAGAGACAGCACCTCTACATGTGACCACCCCCGAGAGACAGCACCTCTACATGTGACCCCCCAGAGAGACAGCACCTCTACATGTGACCCCCCCCCCCCCCAGAGAGACAGCACCTCTACATGTGACCCCCCAGAGAGACAGCACCTCTACATGTGACCCCCCCCCCCCCGAGAGACAGCACCTCTACATGTGACCCCCCAGAGAGAGACAGCACCTACTGTCAGTGTGCCCCAGGGCAGCTGTGGCTGCAGCAGTAGTTTTCAGTGAAAGAATAATAAAACCAATGCATTATATCGATGATTGTATTGATGCAGTTGTTAATAAAACTATTTCTAAACAACATCAGCAGCATCTTTCTTTCTGCTGCACTGACTGTGTCCAGGAGGGGGCGCACTTCACACTCCAAAGGCAGAGACAAAGAGAAGTATCGAATCTTTAACTTTAGCATAATGAAGAAGCAAGTATAAATAAATTCTAGTCATAAACTGTAGCGCATAAATATATAGTAGCATGTTTGCATCTGTGCATGTTAGCATGTTAGTATGTTAGCATGTTAGCATGTTAGCATGTTGGTATGTTGGTATGTTAGTATGTTAGCATGTTGGTATGTTAGCATGTTAGTATGTTAGCATATTAGCATGTTAGCATGTTGGTATGGGGCGACAGTAGCTCAGTTGGTAGAGCATTGGCCTTAAGGCCAGAAGGTCGTGGGTTCAATTCCCACCTCTGCACCTTCTCCATCGACTCCCACTGATGACTGCTGTCGTTGTGTCCTTGGGCAAGACACTTAACCCCACTTTGCCCAAAGCCCCCACTGAAAGATCAAGGCTATGCTCACAGTCAGAGAGCAGCCGTCCTCCTGTGGACTCACCACCTGCAGAGGGTCAGTGAGGGGCTGGTGCTATGAGACTTGGGTGGCATCTCTGACTGCCACCCCCCTGACCCAGAAATGGATTAAAGGGTAGAAAATGGATGGCATGTTAGTATGTTAGCATGTTGGTATGTTAGCATGTTGGTATGTTAGCATGTTAGTATGTTAGCATGTTGGTATGTTAGCATGTTAGCATGTTAGCATGTTGGTATGTTAGTATGTTAGCATGTTGGTATGTTAGCATGTTAGTATGTTAGCATGTTGGTATGTTAGCATGTTAGCATGTTAGCATGTTGGTATGTTAGCATGTTAGTATGTTAGCATGTTGGTATGTTAGCATGTTAGCATGTTAGCATGTTAGTATGTTAGTATGTTAGCATGTTAGTATGTTAGTATGTTAGCATGTTAGCATGTTGGTATGTTAGCATGTTAGTATGTTAGCATGTTGGTATGTTAGCATGTTAGCATGTTGGTATGTTAGCATGTTAGTATGTTAGCATGTTGGTATGTTAGTATGTTAGCATGTTAGCATGTTGGTATGTTAGCATGTTAGTATGTTAGTATGTTAGCATGTTAGTATGTTAGCATGTTAGTATGTTAGCATGTTAGCATGTTAGCATGTTAGTATGTTAGCATGTTAGTATGTTAGCATGTTAGTATGTTAGCATGTTAGCATGTTAGCATGTTAGTATGTTAGCATGTTAGTATGTTAGCATGTTAGATGTATGTTAGTATGTTAGCATGTTAGCATGTTAGTATGTTAGCATGTTAGTATGTTAGCATGTTAGCATGTTAGCATGTTAGATGTTAGTATGTTAGCATGTTAGCATGTTAGCATGTTTAGTATGTTAGCATGTTAGTATGTTAGCATGTTAGTATGTTAGCATGTTAGTATGTTAGCATGTTAGTATGTTAGCATGTTTAGTATGTTAGCATGTTAGTATGTTAGTATGTTAGCATGTTAGCATGTTAGTATGTTAGCATGTTAGTATGTTAGCATGTTGGTATGTTAGTATGTTAGCATGTTAGCATGTTAGCATGTTAGTATGTTAGCATGTTAGTATGTTAGCATGTTAGCATGTTAGCATGTTAGTATGTTAGTATGTTAGCATGTTAGTATGTTAGCATGTTAGTATGTTAGCATGTTAGTATGTTAGCATGTTAGCAAATGAGCATGTTAGCATGTAAGTATGTTAGCATGTTAGTATGTTAGCATGTAAGTATGTTAGCATGTTAGCATGTTAGTATGTTAGCATGTTAGTATGTTAGTATGTTAGCATGCTAGTATGTTAGTATGTTAGCATGTTAGTATGTTAGTATGTTAGTATGTTAGTATGTTAGCATGTAAGTATGTTAGCATGTTAGCATGTAAGTATGTTAGCATGTTAGCATGTTAGTTTGTTAGCATGTTAGCATGTTAGCATGTTAGTATGTTAGTATGTTAGCATGTTAGCATGTTAGCATGTTAGTTTGTTAGCATGTTAGTATGTTAGCATGTTAGTATGTTAACATGTTAGTATGTTAGTATGTTAACCTGTTAGTATGTTAGCATGTTAGCAAATGAGCATGTTAGTATGTTAGCATGTTAGTATGTTAGCATGTTAGTATGTTAGCATGTTAGTATGTTAACATGTTAGTATGTTAGCATGTTAGCAAATGAGCATGTTAGCATGTAAGTATGTTAGCATGTTAGCATGTTAGTATGTTAGCATGTAAGTATGTTAGCATGTAAGTATGTTAGCATGTTAGCATGTTAGTATGTTAGCATGTAAGTATGTTAGCATGTTAGTATGTTAGCATGTTAGTATGTTAGCATGTAAGTATGTTAGCATGTTAGCATGTTAGTATGTTAGCATGTTAGTATGTTAGCATGTTAGTAAGTAAGTAAGTTTTTATTTATATACCGCCTTTTCACTGCAGACCAGAGTCTCAAAGCGGTTTACAATTGTTAATTTTGGGCATTTGTCTCTCACTCCACACAGAGATGGGAGCGGGGCCAGTACAGGAGGCACATGCCAGAACTATTGGACATATTTTTAGTGGTAGGGGAAACCGGAGTACCCGGAGGAAACCTACGCAGACACAGGGAGAACATGCAAACTCCACTCAGAAAGGCCCTGGCCCGACCGGGATTCGAACCCAGGACCTTCTTGCTGAGAGGCGAGAGTGCTATCCACTCAGCCACCGTGCCGCATGTTAGTATGTTAGCATGTTAGTATGTTAGCATGTTAGCATGTTAGTATGTTAGTATGTTAGCATGTTAGCATGTTAGTATGTTAGCATGTTAGCATGTTAGTATGTTAACATGTTAGTATGTTAGCATGTTAGCATGTTAGCATGTTAGTATGTTAACATGTTAGTATGTTAGCATGTTAGTATGTTAGCATGTTAGCATGTTAGTATGTTAGCATGTTAGCATGTTAGCATGTTAACATGTTAGTATGTTAACATGTTAGTATGTTAGCATGTTAGTATGTTAGCATGTTAGCAAATGAGCATGTTAGTAAGTTAGCATGTTAGCATGTTAGTATGTTAGCATGTTAGTATGTTAACATGTTAGTATGTTAGCATGTTAGTATGTTAGCATGTTAGTATGTTAACATGTTAGTATGTTAGCATGTTAGCATGTTAGTATGTTAACATGTTAGTATGTTAGCATGTTAGCATGTTAGTATGTTAGCATGTTAGTATGTTAGCATGTTAGTATGTTAACATGTTAGTATGTTAGCATGTTAGTATGTTAGCATGTTAGTATGTTAACATGTTAGTATGTTAGCATGTTAGCATGTTAGTATGTTAACATGTTAGTATGTTAACATGTTAGCATGTTAGCATGTTAACATGTTAGCATGTTAGCATGTTAACATGTTAGTATGTTAGCATGTTAGCATGTTAGTATGTTAGCATGTTAGCATGTTAGTATGTTAACATGTTAGTATGTTAGCATGTTAGCATGTTAGTATGTTAACATGTTAGTATGTTAGCATGTTAGCATGTTAGTATGTTAACATGTTAGTATGTTAGCATGTTAGCATGTTAACATGTTAGTATGTTAGCATGTTAGCATGTTAGTATGTTAGCATGTTAGCATGTTAGCATGTTAGTATGTTAGCATGTTAGCATGTTAGTATGTTAGCATGTTAGCATGTTAGCATGAGGCTCTGAAACAGTGACACGTCTGGTTCTATATTGAACATTCTGATATAATAAAGTTATTAATGCACAGAGAAGTAAGGCTCTTATCTAGGGTCTCTCTGGTCTCACTCTCTTTCCATTACAAAGAGTAAAGGATAGATCCAAACCTAAAAAAACCCATGGATGACCAAGGGATTAGAACGAGCTTGTAAGAAGAAGAACCAATTGTACAAAACATTTGTAAAAAATAGAACAGTAGATGCTGAAAGAAAATATAAAAAGTACAAAAATAAATTAGTAAATATTATGAGAAATAGAAAAATGGATTACTTTCAAACCCAATTAGAAGCACAAAAACAAAATATAAAAGGTACATGGAGTGTGATAAATAGAATCATAAAGGAAGGACGAAAAAAGTCAGAAATCCCAAATTACATGAAAAAGGAAAATACCAAATTAGAATCCCTAAAAGAAATAGTTGATGAATTCAACAAATATTTAGCAAATGTGGGCTCCAATCTTGCAAAAGACATTGACAATAAAGGAATAAATATAACCCCAGTGAGGCCGTTCAAACTCATATAAATTCCTTCCTTAATCCTACAAATGGAAAAGAAGTCGTACAAATTGTAAAAAAATGTAAAGAAAAAACGTCTAAAGACATAAATGATATAGACATGAATAAAAAACACAGTTATACCCACTGCACAGCCCTAACATATTTATGTATCAGTCGTTTAAAAAGCAATATTCCCAGATGAGTTATTCCGATATTCCAAACTGGTGAAAAGCACTCGTTCTCAAACTATAGAGAAGGTGTTGTTCAAAGACTTGATCAGTTCTTAGAGAAATATGAGCTACTGAGCGATCACATGTTCTGAAAGAACCGCTGCAACGGCTGTTATGGATTTAACACAAAACATTTCCAAAGCAATTGATGACAAACAATACAGTGTTGGTTTTTATTGACCTGAAGAAGGCTTTTGATCACAACATCCTGTTACTAAAACTAAGAAAACACAGATTTAGAGACCAGTGCATGGCTGCAGAGTTATTTAGAAAACACCAGAACGTACAAATAAATGATACAAAATCAGAAATGGTTAAAATAACTTATGGAATTCCACAGGGATCCATTCTAGGACCTAAAATATTCATTATCTACATTCATGATTTGTGTCCTATTTGCGGATGACACCCCCTTGTACAGCTCGATTTAAATCATGTGGAAATGATGGAAAGAGTTGCACAAGTTTAAAATGTGGTTTGATATTAATAAATTATCTTTAAACATTAAAAAAACGAAATACATGATATTTTTTAATGGTAAAATTGACGATGGCGTAAGCTTAACGCTGAACAATATGCCATTAGAACGAGTAAATGAAAATACATTTTTAGGAGTAACCATTGATGAGGATTTCAATTGGAAATCACACATAAATTATATCAAAATTAAATTATCTAAAACAATAGCAATATTATATAAATCTAGACATAATCTAAATAAAGAGAGTTTACTTATTATATACAACTCACTAATAATGCCATATATAACGTACTGTAAATACCTACAAAATACACTGCAAAAAAAGGCTCATCTCGAACTACAACCACTCATCCTTTATTTACAAACCTTAAAACATTGACATTTTATGACCTTGTAGAGTTATATACTCTAAAAATCATGTTTAGAGTTAAAAACAAACTTTTGTCCCAAACGCTGCTAAATATTGTTGACATAAGACAAAGCCATTATGAGCTCCGAGGAGGAGAAGTTTTCAATAAAACATATTTTAGAACAGATACAATGGGTTCCTGCTAAAGGTCGACCTCTGGAATAACTGCACAGAGGAAATTTAACAGTGCACCTCTCTTTCATTTTAAAAGATTATATAAAAATAAGACTCTTGTCAGATACTTGAAATTTATCCAATAATTTTCTGTTTCTGTATCTCCTTAATGGATAAACGGCCTGATGTTTTTAGTTTTTGTTTTTGTATTTCCAATGAGGAAAAACACAAAGGCACGTGTTGTAAAGGCAGGCAGTATAAGCTCATGCTTCAGTGTAAAGTAAAGTATCAGTTTGTACGGTACATTCTTCTTTTTGTGTGTGGAATATTTTGTGTTTCTGTGGAAACTATCCTTCTACAACTTTGTTTTCGATGCCTGACCGAATAAACTAAACTAAACTAAACTCTGGTCTCCCTCTGGTCTCTCTCTGGTCTCTCTCTGGTCTCTCTCTGGTCTCTCTCTCTGGTCTCTCTCTGGTCTCTCTCTCTGGTCTCTCTCTGGTCTCTCTCTGGTCTCTCTGGTCTCTCTGGTCTCTCTCTGGTCTCTCTCTGGTCTCTCTGGTCTCTCTCTCTGGTCTCTCTCTGGTCTCTCTCTGGTCTCCCTCTGGTCTCTCTCTCTGGTCTCTCTGGTCTCTCTCTGGTCTCTCTCTGGTCTCTCTCTGGTCTCTCTCTCTGGTCTCTCTCTGGTCTCTCTCTGGTCTCTCTCTGGTCTCACTCTGGTCTCCCTCTGGTCTCCCTCTGGTTTCCCTCTGGTCTCACTCTGGTCTCCCTCTGGTCTCCCTCTGGTCTCCCTCTGGTCTCCCTCTGGTCTCCCTCTGGTCTCACTCTGGTCTCCCTCTGGTCTCACTCTGGTCTCCCTCTGGTCTCTCTCTGGTCTCTCTGGTCTCTCTCTGGTCTCTCTCTGGTCTCTCTCTGGTCTCTCTCTGGTCTCTCTCTCTGGTCTCTCTCTGGTCTCTCTCTGGTCTCTCTCTGGTCTCTCTGGTCTCTCTGGTCTCTCTGGTCTCTCTCTGGTCTCTCTCTGGTCTCTCTCTGGTCTCTCTCTCTGGTCTCTCTCTGGTCTCTCTCTGGTCTCTCTCTGGTCTCACTCTGGTCTCCCTCTGGTCTCCCTCTGGTTTCCCTCTGGTATCTCTCTGGTCTCACTCTGGTCTCCCTCTGGTCTCCCTCTGGTCTCCCTCTGGTCTCCCTCTGGTCTCCCTCTGGTCTCACTCTGGTCTCCCTCTGGTCTCACTCTGGTCTCCCTCTGGTCTCTCTCTGGTCTCTCTCTGGTCTCTCTCTGGTCTCACTCTGGTCTCTCTCTGGTCTCACTCTGGTCTCCCTCTGGTCTCCCTCTGGTCTCCCTCTGGTCTCTCTCTGGTCTCACTCTGGTCTCCCTCTGGTCTCACTCTGGTCTCACTCTGGTCTCCCTCTGGTCTCTCTCTGGTCTCCCTCTGGTCTCCCTCTGGTCTCACTCTGGTCTCTCTTTATCTTCCTCCAGTTAACCTCTAGTGAATGTGTCTGAACTCTGCTCTGCTCCAAATGAAGTCACTGCCTCCGTATAATGAACTAGCAATTAGCAGCAAAGCTAATTCCCCTTTGCCACAGCGTAAACATGACCCTAAAGAAGAGAAAGAGAACAGTGTAGCCCCTCTCCTCCCCCTCTCCTCCCCCTCCTCTCCTCCCTCCCTCACCCTCCTCTCCTCCCCCTCTCCTCCCCCTCCCCCTCCTCCCCCTCCTCTCCGCCCATTCAAGTCCTGATGCTAATAATACGGTCATTTACGACTCTCTAATCCACTCTAAGATCACTGCTCCTTTAGTGTGTGTGTGCGTCTGTGTGTGCGTCTGTGTGTGTGTGTGCGTCTGTGTGTGTGTGTGTGTGTGTGTGTGTGCTTGCATTGGGGGGGGGGTCCCAGGATAATGGTAGTACTGGGACCAGCCCGAGAAGCATATGGTGAGGCCGGGACGCCTGCTGGTGCGGCAGCTGTGGGACTGCAGGATCACACAGACAGCATTAAAGAGCCATCAGAGCCCCCCCCCCCCCCCCCCCCCCCCCTCCCCCCTCCCCCCCTCACCCCTCCCTCACCCCTCTCCTCACCCCTCTCCTCACCCCTCTCCTCCCCCCTCCACAACAAACCCCCACCCATCCTCTCCCACCGTCGCCCAGACTCTGCACCCACCAGCTCAGGCCACCGCGGCTGCAGAGAGAGAGAGCTGCGGCGGGCGACCAAGTGGACCATAAAAGACCAGTACTGAGGCCACCTGGTCTCAGAGATGTCTCCCATGGTCTCTGGAACCATGGGCCAGATACACACACAACATGAATCATGATTTTTGTCAATGTCGGCCATTTTGTTTCACTTTTTATCACTTCCTGTCTTGTAGCACACCTAATCCTACTGAAGCCAAAAGTAAAAACCATGTGTGTTGCTATGGTAACTAGCTCTCGCTCCCAGCTGAGATTGCTCTGAACCAATCACAAACCAGCACCTTGAGAGAAGTAGCGGGTCTCTCTGATTGGTCAGAACTCTCACATGTTCTTCCGGTCCTGTGGAAGTAGAACCGATGTACCTGCTGCACAAGACCCGGAAAACCAGAAAGACCAGGAGAACCAGAAAGACCAGGAGAACCAGAGAGACCAGAACACGCCACCTCTGATCTGAAAGAGCAGACTTCTTGGAGAAACCGGAGGCAGACATCTTGGAGAGACCAGGGGCAGACATCTTGGAGAGACCAGGAGCAGACATCTTGGAGAGACCAGAGGCGGACATCTTGGAGAGACCAGAGGCAGACATCTTGGAGAGACCAGAGGCGGACATCTTGGAGAGACCAGAGGCAGACATCTTGGAGAGACCAGAGGCGGACATCTTGGAGAGACCAGAGGCAGACATCTTGGAGAGACCAGAGGCGGACATCTTGGAGAGACCAGAGGCAGACATCTTGGAGAGACTAGAGGCAGACATCTTGGAGAGACCAGAGGCAGACATCTTGGAGAGACCAGAGGCAGACATCTTGGAGAGACCAGAGGCAGACATCTTGGAGAGACCAGAGGCAGACATCTTGGAGAGACCAGAGGCAGACATCTTGGAGAGACTACACTCTAAAAAATAATGCCCTAGTCCAACGAGAAAAATTAGGGCAACCCTCTCCGCTCAACTTTTTGTCTTGTATCAAGAAGTGCACAATTGAGTCAAAGTAAACGCTCTTTTTGTTTTGAGACAACTCTATTTTTATCTTAAATTGATCATTTTATTAACTGAAGACAACTCAATAGTTCTTTTCATGTGTATAGTTTTTTGTGTTGCATACTCACTTTTTTAAGCTTCATGTACTCAATTTGTAACACAAGGCGTACTCATTTTAAAATACTTGCAACTTAAATTTCTTTGTTACAGCTACCCTTTTTTATATTGGCCTTACTTAATTTTAGTAATTTTACAATGTATTTTTAAAATATATTTCATACAGACAACAAAACAGATTATCAAACTGATTTATTTTTTACAGTACTGCAATACTGGGCAGATTTGACAGTAAAATCCACAACATCTCCATCTTACACCAACACTGACATTAAACTTCAGTGCAATTTAAAAACTATACCTGTACTTAACAGCAATAACAGTCCTCTTAACTAGGGTTTTACAACCTGAATTTTTGGAGTGCTATACATCACATTGTGGCTCCACTTTTTAAGTACAAATATGATGCATTAATGTAACCCTTCAATTAACTATACATTAACTGTAAAAGTATTTTTTTTTCGATAGAATACAAATGAATAAGAATTAAGAACATGGTGACAAGTTAAAACTGCATGCATAAACGCATCTCCTTCAACAGATTCTCAACATTTGAACGTAAATAAACAATTGGTTGAAAAGAACTGTATGTAGTGAACAACGTTATAGATCTTATAAAATGCTTCTTTTGAGAGCCAGAACCTTGGCACTCATTTTCAGTGTGTCTAACTCGAGAAAAAGTTTCTGAAAGACTTCAAAAGTGTACTTTAGTGTCTTTTTGTAGTTGAGATTCAAAGCATAGATGACACCCATAAGAAGAGCACAGCACCTTGGGATATTTTTTTCCATGATGACTTGGGTTCCTTCAATCACAATTGCTCCGGTCCTGGTTGCAGATGATTCTTCTCCGATGATTGCAATACTCATGGTCAAGCGATGAAAACCCACTTCATAGTCATCAGTGCTCTATTGAAAATATAGAAAGGAATTTTACTTTTGTCTTATGTATATATTCTAATAGTTCATACAGAATACAATATTATTATAGTTTTATTAATTCTATGAGGTGTTCAGAAAAACATACTAAAAGTCAGAAGAAATCCAGGTTGGGCAAATACGTTTCATTTTCATCATAACTGAAGATGTACCAATACAGCCAGAGAACTGGAACGGATTTTTTTTTTCACAATGTAATGAAATAAGTATCCATTATTGTATTACAAATTTCTAATTGTACTATACAAATGAGCTCAACATATAGTGAATATACCCAAATCTGCATTTAAACATGACTGTAATACCCATAAAATGTAGCCTATTGCGGGTTAAAAAAAATGATGTCAAGGTTGCAACAGGGGAGTTTTTTTATTACTATTTTTTCTTTTTCTTTTTCTTTTTTTCTCGCCTAGACCCCATCTTAAGATCCCAGACAACTGGGACAAGTTACAGCTTGCGACTGTACGTAAAAAAGCTACATAATTATACCCACAAAAGGTAGTTTTTGTGTTTCAAATGCAGATGTATATTTCATTTGTGTTGAGCTCATAGAAACTTATACAAAAAACTACTTTACACTTTCATATAAAAAAAAAAAGATTTTAATAACTATGACTAACCATCTTGTAAATATTTTTTTCAGCCCCTGGCTCCAAAGAGTGAAACGGTGCTTGTGGACGCGCCATGATTCTGTAGCAATAGGATTTTGTGATGATGACGTCGTGGCCCTGCAGCCCCTCACTCCTATAGTGGATGTCCCCCGTAACAGGTTCTCACAACGGCCCCGCACTCCTATAGCCGGGGCATGGTGTCCTGCAGCGGAGAATGGCAGGGGCAGGACCGCGCAGCGGTGTTTGAGTCCGTACCACGGAGTGGCTCGTGAGCTCTGTGGTACGGACTTGTCCCTGCCATTCTCCGCTGCAGGAGACCATACCCTGGCTAAATAAGTGTGGGCAGCGGTGTGAGAACATGTTACGGGAGACATCCACTATAGGAGTGAGGGGCTGCAGGGCCACGACGTCATCATCACAAAATCCTATTGCTACAGAATCGTGACACGTCCACAAGCACCGTTTCACTCTCTTTGGAGCCAGGAACTAAAAATAGTCATAATTATGAAACAAAATGATATTTTTGTTCGAACATTGCCCTTCCATAGTGATCAGAGTGGAGGCAAAAAAATCTGCCAACGTAAAACTGTTGTATGTTGTTCTGGACACAAAAATTATCTCAAAACGCTATTTTCCCTGGCCCATAGGCTTTTGTTTTGCGTGTATATGCATCATTTGTGCAATTTTACTTACATCAAAATGTGCAAAGAGGTCCTCTTCTTTTTCATGTAAGTATACAATTAGGGCGCGAATAGCTGCCTCTCGACGAGGCGTCTACCTCAACGTTTTTGGACTGAAAACAATAGGGAAAAATTATTATAGAGCGCTTTTCACAGATACTAAACAGTTGTAGCCACCACTGTGAATATTAATTCAAAAACCCTACCAATCATTGCCAATGTGTACGTTTCTGGAAATAGTACAAGATATGTTTTATATCAGTTTTATACAGATTTTTTTTTTATCTGACCGAGACAAACCCCGGAGTTCAAAAAGCAGAGCAGGTTCCAAAAGTTTAAAGTTTCAAATATTTTCAAAGTAAAGACGTTTCAGCTCATAATCAATGTATGAGAACTGTATTAAAGAGGTGGAGATGTTAGTCCTGAGCTCATTTCACCTGTTGAATAAGCCCAGCACAACAGTGATTCAGTAGCTCATTGGGCTAGAAAGAGTAGCTCATATCAAAATCGACAATGAAACCTAGATGATAGCAGAAACCACCCTAAACTGAAAACTTTTTCAAGATGAAAGTTTTGAAAGCTGCTAGGCTTTCAGACAGCTTTCAAAACTTTCTGGCTGGATCACTCCTGGACAAATTAGTTAAAATTCTACAAAAAAGATGATTGAAACTAAATACCTGAAGAAGACACTCTCTTATTTTTCGTATTTTCTGTCCAGTAGCTCCTCCTCGGTCTGACCCGATCTCCATTAGTTTGCTAATGCAGTGGTCCAGTTGTGCCATGAAGGTGGACTCCAGTCTCACTGTCGTAATTCTTTTGAATTCTTCATTTATCTGCAGCACACAAAAATTAAACAGATACTTCATACACATCATTACACCACTCAGAGTTGTGTAAAGCAGTGGTTTAACGTGTAATGCATGCATACATATATACATTACCTGTGATGCATTGAAAAGTGCTGGCCAGCGCCCCAGGAAATCCTTCACCAGCGGCTCTTCACACAGGACTTCCTGACGACGGAGAGAGAAAGTCCGGTCCATTTTTTGTGCTGTTACATGACTGTCCCTCTTGGTTCTTTCCAGTAAAAGTTCCTGTCGCTCTCTCTCCAGAGTGACACTCGTTTCCCCTTGAATATGTGGAGGCAAATAATTCACTTCAGCCTTCTTGGGCTTCTTCACATTTTTTGCAGGGGTTCGATCGTGTGCTTGTTTCCTTTGAAGTGAATTCACAGTGAGCTCAGGGCAACCCATGCCTCTTAATTTTGATCTAAAGTTTCCCATCTTATGCTTCAGTCGCTGGATCCAACCATAGCACCCATTAAAAGATCCTGGCTCGTGAAGACACGGGTGTTTAGAAACTAGGGCTGTCGCAACTTGACTGAAATGAGCACTTGAAGGGTAGGCTATGTACTGAAAAATACCTTCTGCCAAGTGGCTAAGAATGTCAGGCAAGATTGACATCAGGTCTTTGGAGGGTAGAAGCGTCTGAGACGATCTGTACATCTCATTTCCAGTCGAAAGGATTATTTCTGTGGGTGATGAGAAACGAGGAATTGGGAATTCCACTGGCCAAGGTGTCGAGCGTTGATTTTCAGGTGGAGACAATGAAGATGATGAAAGAGTGAGGGTGTCGTCAGAGGAGAGTGAGGGGGCATCTTCAAAATGTGGATCTGGAAGATCTAAGCGCATTTCATCAGTGCTTGAGGAGGTGTCAACACTTGATAAATTCAGAGTGATTATTGGTTCCTGGGTATATACGATCTTGATAGTGTCCTTATCCTTAATTTCCGATGTTGAGAGTAGGGAAAAAAACTCATCTCCAAAATCTGCGTCCTTGTAATGCAATGTAAAATCACTAGAAATGTTGAATGTTTCTTTCAATTGGGAATTTAGTGCTTCCATTGTTGAGGGAATTCCATTTGGCAACACAAACTTGCGGATCACATTGTCACTAATGACGACACGAAGAATTGTTGATTCTGTCATCATTCAATCTGAAAAAATAAAAAGCAAATAGTTAAAAACATTACAGTTAGGCCTGTCATGATAACTAATATTAATGGACAATATGTTGTGATACACAATATTGAAACTTCTTTATGCAATTGATGCAAGTTCAATACAGCAAGATCATCCCAAGTAAAGAAATTATTAGATTTTGTATAAATCTTCATAAATTTTCTAAGAAACAAGCCAAATTCTATTCTCTATTGCAAATACAAATCTATACACAATTAATATAAAGCCCAAAAATATATAGTTCCATCAAACAGTCAATATAGTAATATTGTGACAGGCCTAAAAACAGTTCTGGTGAGTTGCATTTTAAAATGAATCCACTGTGATCAGACGCCTCAGGGTTATGATCTTGTTTCCACCCAACATATAAGGTGTTAAAGGAAACACATCTGTTAAATCCTCTGGCTCTATCACTTTTACTCTATGAGTTTTCTCAAGGATGAAGCTTCTCAGATGCTCAATGGACCATGCAGTCAGACATTCCACAATAAATGCAAGAGACCCTTTCACAGCAACAATTTGCAAAACTTCAACAAAATCAGGAAGACCTCCTGTTGAGCCATGAGCAAGGATCATTCCAACAGCATATTTCGTGCCATGATAATGTACTACTTTAGTTAAGTGTATCTCGGTCTCATTTGGGAACTTCGAGTGGAGTGCTTTCTGGAAGTCAGCTCTTAAGACAGCAATGTCGACTGGTGAAAGCTGCATTGTTTGTAATGCAGGACTAGCATTGCCGTGATCTTGCTGGTTGTGATATGCCATCATCAGTTGATGTTTAGCTGCAAGTGATAGTAGAATATTACGAAAGCAGTGTGTGTGTCTGCAACACGCTTGAAGAAGCTGTGTTTTGCCTCAAACCTCATAGTCCACTGGTGTACAAGTGGACCGTAGTGTCTGATCAGTTGACTGTAATGTTCAAGGAAATGATGTTTTGGAATTAGTTTTTCGTCTGGAAACACCTGAAGGAACTTGTGCCTGTGTTCAGAAATTTTACTATCAAGGTAGCATATTGTCTCCTCTGTGTGGACTTGGCCAACAACAAGTTCTACTATGTCTTTAAGCAGTAAAAGCACCTCCCATGCAGCTTCACCTTCTGGAATTTTATTTCCAATGATGAGAGGCAATAATCTCAACAATGACCAATTCTCATGGGCATTTCCCCCAACACTTTTTTTAGCTGCAAAATGCATTGGGACTGATTGTGGTGCATCCGTTTTGTCTGTCCATTTGTAAGGGAATGTTTTGATACTTTTGTTAAGTTCATCAATAGTGAAATACTTTCTTTGGATGAATACTTGAAGACACAATGAGAGTTCTCTAGGAACTATACCTTCAAACAGATCGTGCATTGCATCTGGCGGGTAACCAGATGTGACATGAAAGTACTTAAGACTATTTGTAAGTACACATTGCTTTTTCACTCCAAATACATTGTTTAATGTAGCATTTTCCTGCACAATCCGAACATGCTCTTCATGCATTTCCCTAGTTCTTGGAGTAAATGCTCCTGTTCTCACTTCTTCACTTTGAAATTCTTTATGTTGCCCCAAACAAAATCGACACACATA
>OZ035835.1:40186386-40196386 GCA_964034765.1 Knipowitschia caucasica
TTCATTTCCACGGACATGGTGTTTCAGTTGTAAACCAGTGGGGGAGGGTCTCAGCTCAAAAGTGGCCCAAATGACGTGCGCTGACATGCTGCAGTACCACCCCAGACCTGTGGGGGTGGACCCGGAATAAGAATTAGCCAATGCTAACATATAGCATCTTCTTACCTCTGGAAAACGTCTTTACAGGATGGTCCAAAAGTGGCTCCGTTCCACATGTGTGTCAATGCTGAGTGTTCTGGACCAGTCTAGTTTAGTCGCTGTGGACTTTAGAAGTCTCTCGTTTAAATGAACGGGGCTCGTGCAGCTGACACATGCACAAATGCATTTTTTCACATTTTCCAGCCCCCGCGGCCATTTTGAATAACTCCATGAGAGCCCAATTTGTAGCCCATTAGTTAGAACGGCGGAGATAGACCTGACTTCGTCTGTTAATATTTATAGTCTATGATGTAACCGTAGAGAAACAGCCTCAGAGCGGAGCAGACGAAAAAGGTGATAATTCTCTGATGACCTCAGCACTTTGTACATTTGGACGCAGTAGAAGGTAAACAACAATGGCGGCGGGTCGGCTAATGCTACGAGTGCTTCGCTAACGAAGGATTCTTCTCCGACGTCTAAACCAAAACAAAGCTGTAGTTTCTCTCTGGTCTCTCTCTGGTCTCTCTCTGGTCTCTCTCTGGTCTCTCTCTGGTCTCTCTCTGGTCTCTCTCTCTGGTCTCTCTCTGGTCTCTCTCTGGTCTCTCTCTGGTCTCTCTCTCTGGTCTCTCTCTGGTCTATCTCTGGTCTCTCTCTCTGGTCTCTCTCTGGTCTCTCTCTGGTCTCTCTCTCTGGTCTCTCTCTGGTCTCTCTCTGGTCTCTCTCTCTGGTCTCTCTCTGTCTCTCTCTCTGGTCTCTCTCTCTGGTCTCTCTCTCTGGTCTCTCTCTGGTCTCTCTCTGGTCTCTCTCTGGTCTCTCTCTGGTCTCTCTCTGGTCTCTCTCTGGTCTCTCTCTCTGGTCTCTCTCTCTGGTCTCTCTCTCTGGTCTCTCTCTGGTCTCTCTGGTCTCTCTCTCTGGTCTCTCTCTCTGGTCTCTCTCTCTGGTCTCTCTCTGGTCTCTCTCTGGTCTCTCTCTCTGGTCTCTCTCTCTGGTCTCTCTCTCTCTGTCTCTCTCTGGTCTCTCTCTGGTCTCTCTCTCTGGTCTCTCTCTGGTCTCTCTCTCTGGTCTCTCTCTGGTCTCTCTCTCTGGTCTCTCTCTGGTCTCTCTCTCTGGTCTCTCTCTGGTCTCTCTCTGGTCTCTCTCTCTGGTCTCTCTCTGGTCTCTCTCTGGTCTCTCTCTGGTCTCTCTCTGGTCTCTCTCTGGTCTCTCTCTGGTCTCTCTCTCTGGTCTCTCTCTCTGGTCTCTCTCTGGTCTCTCTCTGGTCTCTCTCTCTGGTCTCTCTCTGGTCTCTCTCTGGTCTCTCTCTCTCTCTCTCTGGTCTCTCCCTCTGGTCTCTCTCTCTCTGTCTCTCTCTGGTCTCTCTCTGTCTCTCTCTCTCTGGTCTCTCCCTCTGGTCTCTCTCTCTCTGTCTCTCTCTGTCTCTCTCTCTGTCTCTCTCTCTCTGGTCTCTCTCTGGTCTCTCTCTGGTCTCTCTCTGGTATCTCTCTGGGCGGCGCGGTGGCTGAGTGGATAGCACTCTCGCCTCTCAGCAAGAAGGTCCTGGGTTCGAATCCCGGTCAGACCAGGGCCTTTCTGAGTGGAGTTTGCATGTTCTCCCCGTGTCTGCATAGGTTTCCTCCGGGTACTCCGGTTTCCTCTACCACTAAAAATATGTTCAATAGGACTGGCATGCGCCTCCTGTACTGGCCCCTCCCATCTCTGTGTGGAGTGAGAGACAAATGCCCAAAAAAAAAAAATAACAATTGTAAACTGCTTTGTGACTCTGTGAAAGGCGGTATATAAATAAACATTACTTACTTTGGTCTCTCTCTGGTCTCTCTCTGGTCTCTCTCTGGTCTCTCTCTGGTCTCTCTCTCTGGTTTCTCTGGTCTCTCTCTGGTCTCTCTCTGGTCTCTCTCTCTGGTTTCTCTGGTCTCTCTCTGGTCTCTCTCTGGTCTCTCTCTCTGGTCTCCCTCTGGTCTCTCTCTCTGGTCTCTCTCTGGTCGTTTTATTAAAAACAAAAGAATCTTTTGTGTTTTGAGAAAATGAACATTATTTATGATAAAATGTCTCTGAAGTTACTCCTTCATGTTCTCGTGCTGTAGCTTCAGTCAGCTGTACCTTTGATCTGTACCTTTAATCTGTACCTTTAAACTTTACCTTTAAACTTTACCTTTAAACTGTACCTTTAATCTCCACCTTTAAACTGTACCTTTAATCTGTACCTTTAAACTGTACCTTTAATCTGTACCTTTAAACTGTACCTTTAATCTGTACCTTTAAACTGTACCTTTAATCTGTACCTTTAATCTGTACCTTTAATCTGTACCTTTAATCTGTACCTTTAAACACATGTGCAACACTGTCTCATGATGTCGATTGTTATTAATATTAATATATTTTTTACAAATAAACTTTATTGAAGAGTTTTGGCTGCTGTGGTTTTGGTTTCTTTTTGATCTTGTCTCCATGACGACAGACACCGCTGAAGAAGAAAGTAGATCTTTGCCGTTGTAATGAAGAAGAAGATGTGGGACTCTCTCCTGAAGAGAAACCCTCCAGTGGAGCCTTGTGATGTCACATGAAGACACATGTTGTGATGTCACATGTTGTGATGTCACATGTTGTGATGTCACATGTTGTGATGTCACATGAAGACAACCCCTTCAGCAGGAGGTTAAAGTGGAAACAAGGAACAACAGCTATGACTTCGGGCAACTCCAGAGGGAATAATAACTCCCTTTGGAAACATTTAAACAATCTGACTAATAACAAAACAAACCACAATGAAATTATGCAAATCACAATAAATGGCAACAGGATTACCAACAGTGCCACCATTGCCAATGAGTTTAACAACCACTTTGTCCAATCAATAAAAGAAATAACTAGTCATTTCGAGGCCTGCAAACTCTCAGATCCAGGCCCGACAATAGATGCAGTGTTTCCAAATCTTGGAAATTGATGAAAAAACAAGAACAAGAATTATAGCAAATTTATCAAACTCGAAATCAAATGACATTTATAATATGAACACCTGCTTCCTAAAAAGCTATCAGACTGCACTAATCAAACCCTTGACACATCTTATCAATCTCTCAATTAGAACTTGCAGATTCCCTGAAGTGTGGAAAAAAGCAGTTATTGTCCCAATTTTTAAATCAGGAGCACAGGACAATATGTCTTAACTACAGGCCCATTGCTATCTTACCAACTATGTCCAAAATGATTGAAAAGACTGTAGCCACTCAGCTGACTGACCACCTAGAGGCCCACCACCTTCTACACCCACAGCAGTTTGGCTTTCGGGCAGGTTACTCCACTGAAACTGCCAACTGCTGTTTTATTGAAAATCTGAAAATGTCCATGGACAGAGGTGAAGTGGTGGGGGCAGTCTTTCTGGATCTGAAAAAAGCCTTTGAGACTGTAAACCACAATCTACTCCTGTCTAAAATGTCCTCTTTCAACATCTCACCAAACGCAACAGAGGTTTACATCCTACCTCCAGACCAGACCACAATGCGTTAAAATAGATAAAAATAAATCTGTACTTTTAAAGCCACAAATGGGCATTCCAGAGGGATCCATAATAGGACTTTTGCTCTTCAGTCTCTTCATAAATGACCTTCCATCATCCTGCCCAGGTGTCATGTGCCAACTCTATGCAGATGATGCTGTTTTTTATGCCCCCGCAAAGACCCCGGAGCAGGCAGCAGACGTGTTATCTGCATGTATGGCTGAGGTGAGCAAGTGGCTCACTCAAAATCACCTGGTCTTAAATCTGACCAAAACAGCGTCCATCCATCCATCCATCCATTTTCTTCCCCTTAATCCATTTCTGGGTCGGGGGGTGGCAGTCAGAGCACCAGCCCCTCACTGATCCTCCTGCAGGTGCTGAGTCCACAGGAGCTGAGAACTTTCAGTGGGGGCTTTGGGCAAAGTGGGGTTAAGTGTCTTGCCCAAGGACACAACGACAGCAGTCATCAGTGGGAGTCGTGAAGTAGGTCTTATGGTGGGCTCGAACCCACGACCTTCAGGCCCAAAGGCCAATGCTCTACCAACTGAGCTACTGTCGCTACAGTGTCCATGTGCTTTTCTATTAGAAAAACAAATCCAAATTTCCAAATCATATTACAAAATGAAAAAATCAAAACAATAACAGAACTCAACTACCTCGGGTTGGTTGTAGATCCACAACTAAAATTTGATAAACATATACAAAAACTTTCCAAAACTATACGTCGCAATCTTAACTGTTTCAAACTAATAAGACATGTTATTCCCAATCAAGCGGCCCTGCTGTACATGCATGATCTTCTCCCATTTATCATACTGCATGACAGCATGGACCCAGCAGCTCCCTCAGTATCATACTGCATGACAGCATGGACCCAGCAGCTCCCTCAGTATCATACTGCATGACAGCATGGACCCAGCAGCTCCCTCAGTATCATACTGCATGACAGCATGGACCTAGGCAGCTCCCTCAGTATCATACTGCATGACAGCATGGACCCAGCAGCTCCCTCAGTATCATACTGCATGACAGCATGGACCCAGCAGCTCCCTCAGTATCATACTGCATGACAGCATGGACCCAGCAGCTCCCTCAGTATCATACTGCATGACAGCATGGACCCAGCAGCTCCCTCAGTATCATACTGCATGACAGCATGGACCCAGCAGCTCCCTCAGTATCATACTGCATGACAGCATGGACCCAGCAGCTCCCTCAGTATCATACTGCATGACAGCATGGACCCAGCAGCTCCCTCAGTATCATACTGCATGACAGCATGGACCCAGCAGCTCCCTCAGTATCATACTGCATGACAGCATGGACCCAGCAGCTCCCTCAGTATCATACTGCATGACAGCATGGACCTAGGCAGCTCCCTCAGTATCATACTGCATGACAGCATGGACCCAGGCAGCTCCCTCAGTATCATACTGCATGACAGCATGGACCCAGCAGCTCCCTCAGTATCATACTGCATGACAGCATGGACCCAGCAGCTCCCTCAGTATCATACTGCATGACAGCATGGACCCAGGCAGCTCCCTCAGTATCATACTGCATGACAGCATGGACCCAGCAGCTCCCTCAGTATCATACTGCATGACAGCATGGACCCAGCAGCTCCCTCAGTATCATACTGCATGACAGCATGGACCCAGCAGCTCCCTCAGTATCATACTGCATGACAGCATGGACCCAGCAGCTCCCTCAGTATCATACTGCATGACAGCATGGACCCAGCAGCTCCCTCAGTATCATACTGCATGACAGCATGGACCCAGGCAGCTCCCTCAGTATCATACTGCATGACAGCATGGACCCAGCAGCTCCCTCAGTATCATACTGCATGACAGCATGGACCCAGCAGCTCCCTCAGTATCATACTGCATGACAGCATGGACCCAGCAGCTCCCTCAGTATCATACTGCATGACAGCATGGACCCAGCAGCTCCCTCAGCCACAAAGTGCATTGGATCATTATACAATCAAGCTATAAAAATTATGGACAAGAAACCAACCCGATATCACCACTGCAATATACTCAAAAACTGTCATCTACTGAGTTTTGAAAATGTGATATTATTGTACTCTCTAAAATTAGCATTCAAATGCATCAATAACCTGGCACCAGAGCCACTAAGTTCATTTATACAGAGACAGACCAGCAACAGAGTCACCAGAAGTACATCCCACAACAACTGTGCAATCCCGCACAGGAGAACCTCATTTGGTCAGTCTGCTTTCTCCATAAAAACATACAAACTGTGGAACTCGCTGCCCACTGACCTAAAAAACATATTAGAATTCAAGGAGTTCACCTCAAAGCTCAAGCTGTGGCTGAAAACAAACCAATCATGCCCCCATTTCTAAACCTGTAAACAGTATTTTGTGTGTGTGTGTGTGTGTGTGTGTGTGTGTGTGTGTGTGTGTGTGTGTGTGTGTGAGTGTTCTCGTTTGTGAATATTTTGTCCATATGGCTGTTATTGGTGGAATGTCTTAAGATCACTGTTGTAAATATGTGTTTTAGGGCTAGGCCTATTTTATTCATTCTGTATAATGTGTCGCACTGTGGGGAAAAGCTCAACCAGGGACAGGAGAGAACATTAGCATTAGCATTAGCATTAGCTATACACTCTGTATGTGTCGCATCAGCTGCATTTTCATAATGTAACTATGTATGACTACATTGTCCCTGTCAAATAAATGAATAAATAAAATAAATTCAAAAAAACTGTTCCTGTGTCCAGTACAGTTCAGTCCAGTACAGTCCAGTCCAGTTCAGTTCAGTACAGTCCAGTTCAGTATAGTCCAGTCCAGTTCAGTTCAGTACAGTCCAGTTCAGTTCAGTCCAGTCCAGTCCAGTCCAGTCCAGTCCAGTCCAGTCCAGTCCAGTCCAGTCCAGTCCAGTCCAGTCCAGTCCAGTTCAGTCCAGTCCAGTTCAGTCCAGTCCAGTCCAGTCCAGTCCAGTCCAGTCCAGTCCAGTCCAGTCCAGTCCAGTTCAGTCCAGTCCAGTTCAGTCTACAGCCCGTCCGTGGGAGCGGATCCTTTCTCAAACCATGGGTCTCTCTGAGGTTTCTCACTTTTTCCCACTGGGTTTTCTTGTAAGTTTTTCCTCTGATGCAGGAGTCTGTTTACCAAGCTCCACCTCTGCTGCTGTGACCCGTCCTGCTCCACCCAGAGGCTACTCCACCTCTGCTGCTGTGACCCGTCCTGCTCCACCCAGAGGCTACTCCACCTCTGCTGCTGTGACCCGTCCTGCTCCACCCAGAGGCTACTCCACCTCTGCTGCTGTGACCCGTCCTGCTCCACCCAGAGGCTGCTCCACCTCTGCTGCTGTGACCCGTCCTGCTCCACCCAGAGGCTACTCCACCTCTGCTGCTGTGACCCGTCCTGCTCCACCCAGAGGCTGCTCCACCTCTGCTGCTGTGACCCGTCCTGCTCCACCCAGAGGCTACTCCACCTCTGCTGCTGTGACCTGTCCTGCTCCACCCAGAGGCTACTCCACCTCTGCTGCTGTGACCTGTCCTGCTCCACCCAGAGGCTACTCCACCTCTGCTGCTGTGACCCGTCCTGCTCCACCCAGAGGCTACTCCACCTCTGCTGCTGTGGCTATCATATTTACTGTGTGATCCCATATTTGACATGTTAGTTGGACTCATTCACCGCATCCTGGGCCTGCAGCCACATCTCCCTGTGCTTGTCCTGGAGCACTGTCTCTTTAAATAGAAGTCACGCTAATGAAAATCCCATAACTCCCACGGGTGCCCTCCCACGGGTGCTCTCCTCACCCATGCCCCGCTCCAGGCTCCAGGCTCAGCGGGGAGAGTCCGAGGCCCATCCCGAAGAGGAGGACCCCCTAGACCGGTCAGGGAACAGCAGGTAACAGCAGGGAACAGCAGGTGACGTGAACTCTGCTCCGTGCGTAATGTGTGCGTCATGAACTCGCTCCACGGCACAGGTCACTTACAGCGGGACAGGGGACACCTACAGCCGGTCTCAGGGCACTCCACACCGCTGCAGAGGCAAACACAGCCCCGGGAGCAGCTCTGGTTCTTTATTTTACACTTACAGAACAGCGGAGTTTAGCATTTCAGAGCCGAGGGAGAGGAGCCCTGCGCGGTCAGCTGCACCGGACCTGCGCGGTGTGTGGCTGCGTCTGCGTCTGCGTCACAAATATTGATCAAAAGCGATAAAAAGAGTTTGGTCGCAAGTTTGCATGCGACCTCCGTCACCTGAATAGATCCGCAGGAAGAACGTGTCAGCGCTTCTGACATGTCAGTGTTCCACTAGATGAACTATAACCACTGCTATACTGAAATAACATCTGTAGCTTTAGAAAAATAAAGAAGCAAGTATAAGATCTCCCCATGTTTAGTTGGAGGTGAGTACTTCCTGATATGACCCTGTATTTACAGACTTTTACAGACTCTCACAGCTCTGCACAGACCTCAGACTCTACAGATCTGTCCACACGTCTGAGTCTGGTTCTTCTGAGTCTAAGTCTGAGTCTGGTTCTTCTGAGTCTAAGTCTGAGTCTGGTTCTTCTGAGTCAGATTCAGATTCAGATTCAGATTCATTTATTTGCCATTTGCAGTAAAACCACATTGGAAAAACTGTGCAAGACTACCCCGGTGTGCGCCAGACAGAGACGACACACACCAGAGCTCTTGCCAGTCTAAGTCTGAGTCTGGTTCTTCTGAGTCTAAGTCTGAGTCTGGTTCTTCTGAGTCTAAGTCTGAGTCTGGTTCTTCTCTGAGTGTAAGTCTGAGTCTGGTTCTTCTGAGTCTAAGTCTGAGTCTGGTTCTTCTCTGAGTGTAAGTCTGAGTCTGGTTCTTCTGAGTCTAAGTCTGAGTCTGGTTCTTCTGAGTCTAAGTCTGAGTCTGGTTCTTCTGAGTCTAAGTCTGAGTCTGGTTCTTCTGAGTCTAAGTCTGAGTCTGGTTCTTCTGAGTCTAAGTCTGAGTCTGGTTCTTCTGAGTCTAAGTCTGAGTCTGGTTCTTCTCTGAGTGTAAGTCTGAGTCTGGTTCTTCTGAGTCTAAGTCTGAGTCTGGTTCTTCTGAGTCTAAGTCTGAGTCTGGTTCTTCTGAGTCTAAGTCTGAGTCTGGTTCTTCTGAGTCTGAGTCTGAGTCTGGTTCTTCTGAGTCTGAGTCTGGTTCTTCTGAGTCTAAGCCTGAGTCTGGTTCTTCTGAGTCTGAGTCTGAGTCTGGTTCTTCTGAGTCTGAGTCTGAGTCTGGTTCTTCTGAGTCTAAGTCTGAGTCTGGACTCTTGTCTGGAGAGAGTCCAGTCCTTGCTCATGTGCGTCACATGCATTAGTATTATTACTCCCTCTGGGTCAGACCTGGGAGAGCCCGAGGGTTCCTCTTGTTTACATCAAACACTGAACCTTCTGCTTCAGCTTTAGCCCAGATTTGTTTCATCCAAATAAACAATACCTTTATTATCAATAAAAACGTCCTCAAACGACGGCCAACATTTAAAAGATAAACTAAACTGTAGCAAACACACAAACACAGTGATAACATCACATTCTTCATGTTTCTCTCTCTTCAGAGAAACTCACACAACACCTGTACAACACCAGTATAACACCAGTATAACACCAGTATAACACCAGTACAACACCAGTACAACACCAGTACAACACCAGTATAACACCAGTATAACACCAGTACAACACCAGTACAACACCAGTACAACACCAGTATAACACCAGTATAACACCAGTACAACACCAGTACAACACCAGTACAACACCAGTATAACACCAGTACAACACCAGTATAACACCAGTATAACACCAGTATAACACCAGTACAACACCAGTACAACACCAGTACAACACCAGTACAACACCAGTATAACACCAGTATAACACCAGTACAACACCAGTACAACACCAGTACAACACCAGTACAACACCAGTACAACACCAGTATAACACCAGTACAACACCAGTACAACACCAGTACAACACCAGTACAACACCAGTATAACACCAGTACAACACCAGTACAACACCAGTACTACACCAGTATAACACCAGTACTACACCAGTATAACACCAGTACAACACCAGTATAACACCAGTACAACACCAGTACAACACCAGTATAACACCAGTATAACACCAGTACAACACCAGTATAACACCAGTATAACACTGTGCATCTGGTATTGGCTCCTATAGGACTGTGCACTGTTACCATAGTACTCTACACTATTACTCACTAGTACTACAGTACTAGTACTACTACTAATACACTAATACTACAGTACTCTACACTAGTACTCACTAGTACTACAGTACTCTACACTAATACTACAGTACTCTACACTAGTACTACAGTACTCTACACTAGTACTCACTA
>OZ035835.1:40201386-40218886 GCA_964034765.1 Knipowitschia caucasica
GGCTCCTGATTGGCCGAGAGCAGAGAGAGGAGCAGACCCTGGTGTGGGGGGTAGGATCCTGACGGGTCTATATTAGCCCTGGTGAGTCACTGCAGTCCGGGCATACCAGGTGTCTGCATTTCATGCCATATAAGTCCACCCCCCCCCCCCCCCCCCCCCGCACCCCCCCCCCCCGGCCCTGCGTTTCCCCCACAATGCCACACTGCTATCTCCTTCTATTCTTAGGCTGTCACTTCGGCGCGTCCGACCAGGCAGGTTCCCCCGTCTTTAAACTCACTTCTTCTGCTTCTCGGCCTTTCTTCTGATTTTGACGTCTCTGTGTGTGTTGTGTGTGTCTAGCTGCCGTGGGCTGTGTGTATCCGGTTGTGTTGCCGTGAGTCTGCAGAAGAATGAGCTGCTACACCGTGTCTCTGCCAGGACCCGGGCCCTGGGGCTTCAGGCTGCAGGGGGGCAAGGACTTCAACATGCCCCTCACCATCTCCAGGGTGAGTCTGCTGGTCTGCTCTCATTCAGATGTCTGCAGTAAAACCCCATTGGAATAGATGTGCAAGAGTCCCCAGTGTGTAGCAGACAAGCTAAACATGTACAAGATCATGAAAGTGTTTTGTTCAGACTGAAGGCAGTTTGTGGAAAGAAGTTGTTTGCAAATAGAGAGCGTCGTCTGCCAGAGGGAAGAAGCTGGAACAGAAGACTCATTGATTATTCTAAGAGCTGGATTTAAGAGTCTGGATTCATTCTTTCAGAGCAGAGCACCTCTCTTTGGTCTCTCTCTGGTCTCTCTCTGGTCTCTCTCTCTGGTCTCTCTCTCTGGTCTCTCTCTGGTCTCTCTCTGGTCTCTCTCTGGTCACCCTCTGGTCTCTCTCTGGTCTCTCTTTGGTCTCTCTTTGGTCTCTCTCTGGTCTCTCTCTAGTCTCTATCTGGTCTCTTTGGTCTCTCTCTGGTCTCTATCTGGTCTCTCTGGTCTCTCTCTGGTCTCTCTTTGGTCTCTCTCTGGTCTCTCTCTGGTCTCTCTCTGGTCTCTCTCTGGTCTCTCTCTGGTCTTTCTCTGGTCTCTCTCTAGTCTCTCTCTGGTCTCTCTCTAGTCTCTCTCTGGTCTCTCTTTGGTCTCTCTCTGGTCTCTCTCTGGTCTCTCTCTGGTCTCTCTCTCTGGTCTCTCTCTGGTCTCTCTCTCTGGTCTCTCTCTAGTCTCTCTCTGGTCTCCCTCTGGTCTCTCTCTGGTCTCTCTTTGGTCTCTCTCTGGTCTATTTCTGGTCTCTCTCTGGTCTCTCTTTCTGGTCGCACTCTTGTCTCTTTTTCTGGTTTCTCTCTGGTCTCTCTTTGGTCTCTCTCTGGTCTCTCTCTGGTCTCTCTCTGGTCTCTCTCTCTGGTCTCTCTCTGGTCTCTCTCTCTAGTCTCTCTCTGGTCTCTCTCTGGTCTCTCTCTAGTCTCTCTCTGGTCTCTCTCTCTGGTCTCTCTCTGGTCTCTCTCTGGTCTCTCTCTGGTCTCTCTCTGGTCTCTCTCTGGTCTCTCTCTGGTCTCTCTCTGGTCTCTCTCTGGTCTCCCTCTAGTCTCTCTCTGGTCTCTCTCTGGTCTCTCTCTGGTCTCTCTCTGGTCTCTCTCTGGTCTCTCTCTGGTCTCTCTCTGGTCTCTCTCTGGTCTCTCTCTGGTCTCTCTCTGGTCTCTCTCTGGTCTCTCTCTGGTCTCCCTCTAGTCTCTCTCTGGTCTCTCTCTGGTCTCTCTCTGGTCTCTCTCTGGTCTCTCTCTGGTCTCCCTCTAGTCTCTCTCTGGTCTCTCTCTGGTCTCTCTCTGGTCTCTCTTTGGTCTCTCTCTGGTCTCTCTCTGGTCTCTCTCTGGTCTCTCTCTGGTCTCTCTCTGGTCTCTCTCTGGTCTCTCTCTCTGGTCTCTCTCTGGTCTCTCTCTGGTCTCTCTCTGGTCTCTCTCTGGTCTCTCTCTCTAGTCTCTCTCTGGTCTCTCTCTGGTCTCTCTCTGGTCTCTCTCTGGTCTCTCTCTGGTCTCTCTCTGGTCTCCCTCTAGTCTCTCTCTGGTCTCTCTCTGGTCTCTCTCTGGTCTCTCTCTGGTCTCTCTCTGGTCTCTCTCTGGTCTCTCTCTCTAGTCTCTCTCTGGTCTCTCTCTGGTCTCTCTCTGGTCTCTCTCTGGTCTCTCTTTCTGGTCTCTCTCTGGTCTCTCTCTGGTCTCTCTCTGGTCTCTCTTTGGTCTCTCTCTGGTCTCTCTCTGGTCTCTCTCTGGTCTCTCTCTGGTCTCTCTCTGGTCTCTCTCACTGGTTTCACTTTTCTTCCACTGGTTTTAAAGTTATAGTTGTTCCTGATGCAGGAGGGTCTGAGACAGTGGGACATTTATGGTCATCTGCTCGTCATGGTCCAATGTGTGTCTGTTATCATTCCATTCTCTGTGTTTGAACTGATTCTCTGATCTGTGCTGGAGAATCGACAGCTTTGTAAAGTCCTCAGTGATAAAAACTGTTGTGATTTATCCATCCATCCATTTTCTTCCCCTTAATCCATGTCTGGGTCGGGGGGTGGCAGTCAGAGCACCAGCCCCTCACTGATCCTCCTGCAGGTGCTGAGTCCACAGGAGCTGAGAACTTTCAGTGGGGGCTTTGGGCAAAGTGGGGTTAAGTGTCTTGCCCAAGGACACAACGACAGCAGTCATCAGTGGGAGTCGTGAAGTAGGTCTTATGGTGGGCTCGAACCCACGACCTTCAGGCTCAAAGGCCAATGCTCTACCAACTGAGCTACTGTCGCCCTGTGTTGTTGTGATTTAGTGTGATACAAATGGCTGTAGACCAGGACTGAGACTGTAGACCCAGGACTGAGGCTGTAGACCAGGACTGAGGCTGTAGACCCAGGACTGAGGCTGTAGACCAGGACTGAGGCTGTAGACCAGGACTGAGGCTGTAGACCAGGACTGAGGCTGTAGACCAGGACTGAGGCTGTAGACCCAGGACTGAGGCTGTAGACCAGGACTGAGGCTGTAGACCAGGACTGAGGCTGTAGACCAGGACTGAGGCTGTAGACCAGGACTGAGGCTGTAGACCAGGACTGAGGCTGTAGACCAGGACTGAGGCTGTAGACCAGGACTGAGGCTGTAGACCAGGACTGAGGCTGTAGACCAGGACTGAGGCTGTAGACCAGGACTGAGGCTGTAGACCAGGACTGAGGCTGTAGACCAGGACTGAGGCTGTAGACCAGGACTGAGGCTGTAGACCAGGACTGAGGCTGTAGACCAGGACTGAGGCTGTAGACCAGGACTGAGGCTGTAGACCAGGACTGAGGCTGTAGATCCAGGACTGAGGCTGTAGACCCAGGACTGAGGCTGTAGACCCAGGACTGAGGCTGTAGATCCAGGACTGAGGCTGTAGACCCAGGACTGAGGCTGTAGACCCAGGACTGAGGCTGTAGACCAGGACTGAGGCTGTAGACCCAGGACTGAGGCTGTAGACCCAGGACTGAGGCTGTAGACCCAGGACTGAGGCTGTAGACCAGGACTGAGGCTGTAGACCCAGGACTGAGGCTGTAGACCCAGGACTGAGGCTGTAGACCCAGGACTGAGGCTGTAGATCCAGGACTGAGGCTGTAGACCCAGGACTGAGGCTGTAGACCAGGACTGAGGCTGTAGACCCAGGACTGAGGCCCTCAGCCACAGGAGGCCCTGGCTCCTGTGGCTGAGGGCCCTGGCTCCTGTGGCTGAGGGCCCTGGCTCCTGTGGCTGATGGTACATGTACATGTGTAACATTAGCACAGACAGAATCTCTCAGATTGTGAAAAAGACAGAAACATGTTAAAGTTTAAAGTCTGTGCAGGACATCCATCCATTTTCTTCCCCTTAATCCATTTCTGGGTCAGGGGTGGCAGCCAGAGCAGCCCCCAGTCACAGAGCACCAGCCCCTCACTGATCCTCCTGCAGGAGCCGAGTCCACAGGAGCCGAGTCCACAGGAGCCGAGTCCACAGGAGCCGAGTCCACAGGAGCCGAGTCCACAGGAGCCGAGTCCACAGGAGCCGAGTCCACAGGAGCCGAGTCCACAGGAGCCGAGTCCACAGGAGCCGAGTCCACAGGAGCCGAGTCCACAGGAGCCGAGTCCACAGGAGCCGAGTCCACAGGAGCCGAGTCCACAGGAGCCGAGTCCACAGGAGCCGAGTCCACAGGAGCTGAGTCCACAGGAGCTGAGTCCACAGGAGCTGAGTCCACAGGAGCTGAGTCCACAGGAGCTGAGTCCACAGGAGCTGAGTCCACAGGAGGATCTGTGCAGGATATAATTTTCTACAATAAACAGTGACAACAGCAGCAGGTCTTAAAGTGACTTGTTGTACAGTCTGACAGCGGTGGGGATAAAGGCCCTGCTCCTTCTTCCACTGAAGGAGCTCCTCAGCTCCTCCTCAGTCCTGTGCAGGAGGTGTTGTTCATGATGGAGGTGACTGTGACTAGCACCTCCTGTCCCTCACCTCCCCCACCTCCTCAGGGGCCTCCTGTCCCTCACCTCCTCAGGGGCCTCCTGTCCCTCACCTCCCCCACCTCCTCAGGGGCCTCCTGTCCCTCACCTCCCCCACCTCCTCAGGGGCCTCCTGTCCCTCACCTCCTCCACAGAGTCCAGGGGCCTCCTGTCCCTCACCTCCTCCACAGAGTCCAGGGGCCTCCTGTCCCTCACCTCCCCCACCTCCTCAGGGGCCTCCTGTCCCTCACCTCCCCCACCTCCTCAGGGGCCTCCTGTCCCTCACCTCCTCCACAGAGTCCAAGGGCCTCCTGTCCCTCACCTCCTCCACAGAGTCCAGGGGCCTCCTGTCCCTCACCTCCTCCACAGAGTCCAGGGGCCTCCTGTCCCTCACCTCCCCCACTTCCTCCAGGGGCCTCCTGTCCCTCACCTCCCCCACCTCCTCAGGGGCCTCCTGTCCCTCACCTCCCCCACCTCCTCCAGGGGCCTCCTGTCCCTCACCTCCCCCACCTCCTCAGGGGCCTCCTGTCCCTCACCTCCCCCACCTCCTCAGGGGCCTCCTGTCCCTCACCTCCCCCACCTCCTCAGGGGCCTCCTCAGACAGATCAGACACTGTTCAGACAAAGCTCATTGATCCCGTTTCTGATCGATGTGTTTGTTCGTGTCAGAGGACACAGCTCTGCCTCTCGTCATGTGTCTGTGAGCCGCGAGAGCAGACACAGATGCAGCTGTCACTCTCATGCTTTACTCTCTTTAAACAACCATCTGCAGCAAACAGCAAAGCAGAACAGGGCCTGGTCAGTGCTGTGATGGGAGACCGCTGAAGCTAAGCAGAACAGGGCCTGGTCAGTGCTGTGATGGGAGACTGCTGAAGCTAAGCAGAACAGGGCCTGGTCAGTGCTGTGATGGGAGACTGCTGAAGCTAAGCAGAACAGGGCCTGGTCAGTGCTGTGATGGGAGACCGCTGAAGCTAAGCAGAACAGGGCCTGGTCAGTGCTGTGATGGGAGACTGCTGAAGCTAAGCAGAACAGGGCCTGGTCAGTGCTGTGATGGGAGACCGCTGAAGCTAAGCAGAACAGGGCCTGGTCAGTGCTGTGATGGGAGACTGCTGAAGCTAAGCAGAACAGGGCCTGGTCAGTGCTGTGATGGGAGACTGCTGAAGCTAAGCAGAACAGGGCCTGGTCAGTGCTGTGATGGGAGACCGCTGAAGCTAAGCAGAACAGGGCCTGGTCAGTGCTGTGATGGGAGACTGCTGAAGCTAAGCAGAACAGGGCCTGGTCAGTGCTGTGATGGGAGACCGCTGAAGCTAAGCAGAACAGGGCCTGGTCAGTGCTGTGATGGGAGACTGCTGAAGCTAAGCAGAACAGGGCCTGGTCAGTGCTGTGATGGGAGACTGCTGAAGCTAAGCAGAACAGGGCCTGGTCAGTGCTGTGATGGGAGACTGCTGAAGCTAAGCAGAACAGGGCCTGGTCAGTGCTGTGATGGGAGACTGCTGAAGCTAAGCAGAACAGGGCCTGGTCAGTGCTGTGATGGGAGACTGCTGAAGCTAAGCAGAACAGGGCCTGGTCAGTGCTGTGATGGGAGACAGCTGGAGCTAAGCAGAACAGGGCCTGGTCAGTGCTGTGATGGGAGACAGCTGGAGCTAAGCAGAACAGGGCCTGGTCAGTGCTGTGATGGGAGACTGCTGAAGCTAAGCAGAACAGGGCCTGGTCAGTGCTGTGATGGGAGACAGCTGGAGCTAAGCAGAACAGGGCCTGGTCAGTGCTGTGATGGGAGACCGCTGAAGCTAAGCAGAACAGGGCCTGGTCAGTGCTGTGATGGGAGACCGCTGAACTGAACTGTGGTTGTGTCCTTAGGCAAGACACTTCCCCCACATTAGGTCCGGTGCTAGGTCCGGTGCTAGGTCCGGTGCTATATCCAATGTTGGGTCCGGTGCTACGTCCGGTGCTGGGTCCGGTGCTGGGTCCGGTGCTGGGTCCGGTGCTAGGTCCGGTGCTAGGGCTGGGTCCGGTGCTGGGTCCGGTGCTGGGTCCGGTGCTGGGTCCGGTGCTGGGTCCGGTGCTAGGTCCGGGTCCGGTGCTGGGTCCGGTGCTGGGTCCGGTGCTGGGTCCGGTGCTGGGTCCGGTGCTAGGTCCGGTGCTGGGTCCGGTGCTGGGTCCGGTGCTGGGTCCGGTGCTTGGTCCGGTGCTGGGTCCGGTGCTAGGTCCGGGGCTAGGTCCGGTGCGACATTTCCAACAAAGATTATTTCTGAAAACACCTTTCCAAACAGTCTGGAGTATCTGTGGAGTATACAGTATACGGCCTCTTATCATCCATGGTTAGTATATATTCTCTGGTCTCTCTCTGGTCTCTCTCTGGTCTCTCTCTCTGGTCTCTCTCTGGTCTCTCTCTCTGGTCTCTCTCTGGTCTCTCTCTGGTCTCTCTCTGGTCTCTATGGTCTCTCTCTGGTCTCTCTATGGTCTCTCTCTCTGGTCTCTCTCTGGTCTCTCTCTGGTCTCTCTCTGGTCTCTCTCTGGTCTCTCTCTGGTCTCTCTATGGTCTCTCTCTCTGGTCTCTCTCTGGTCTCTCTCTGGTCTCTCTCTGCTCTCTCTCTGGTCTCTCTCTGGTCTCTCTCTCTGGTCTCTCTCTGGTCTCTCTCTGGTCTCTCTCTCTGGTCTCTCTCTGGTCTCTCTCTCTGGTCTCTCTCTGGTCTTTCTGGTCTCTCTCTGGTCTCTGGTCTCTCTGGTCTCTCTCTGGTCTCTCTCTGGTCTCTCTCTGGTCTCTCTCTCTGGTCTCTCTCTGGTCTCTCTCTGGTCTCTCTGGTCTCTCTCTGGTCTCTGGTCTCTCTGGTCTCTCTCTGGTCTCTGGTCTCTCTGGTCTCTCTCTGGTCTCTCTCTGGTCTCTCTGGTCTCTCTCTGGTCTCTCTCTGGTCTCTCTCTGGTCTCTCTCTCTGGTCTCTCTCTGGTCTCTCTCTCTGGTCTGTCTCTGGTCTCTCTCTGGTCTGTCTCTGGTCTCTCTCTGGTCTCTCTCTGGTCTCTCTCTGGTCTCTCTGGTCTCTCTCTGGTCTCTCTCTGGTCTCTCTCTGGTCTCTCTCTGGTCTCTCTCTGGTCTCTCTCTGGTCTCTCTCTGGTCTCTCTGGTCTCTCTGGTCTCTCTCTGGTCTCTGGTCTCTCTGGTCTCTCTCTGGTCTCTCTCTGGTCTCTCCCTCTGGCCTCTCTCTGGTCTCTCTCTGGCCTCTCTCTGGTCTCTCTCTGGTCTCTCTCTGGTCTCTCTCTGGTCTCTCTCTGGTCTCTCTCTGGTCTCTCTCTGATCTCTCTCTGGTCTCTCTCTCTGGTCTCTCTCTGGTCTCTCCCTGCTCTCCCTCTGGTCTCTCTCTGGTCTCTCTCTGGTCTCGCTCTGGTCTCTCTCTGGTCTCGCTCCGGCCTCTCTTTGGTCTTGCTCTGGTCTCTCTCTGGTCTCTCTCTGGTCTCTCTCTGGTCTCTCTCTCTGGTCTTCCTCTGGTCTCTCTCTGGTCTCTCTCTGGTCTCTCTCTGGTCTCTCTCTCTGGTCTCTCTCTCTGGTCTCTCTCTGGTCTCCCTCTGGTCTCCCTCTGGTCTCTCTCTGGTCTCCCTCTGGTCTCCCTCTGGTCTCTCTCTGGTCTCGTTCTGGTCTCCCTCTGGTCTCTCCCTCTGGTCTCTCTCTGGTCTCTCCCTCTGGTCTCTCTCTGGTCTCCCTCTGGTCTCTCTCTGGTCTCTCTCTGGTCTCTCTCTGGTCTCCCTCTGGTCTCTCTCTGGTCTCTCTCTGGTCTCCCTCTGGTCTCTCTCTGGTCTCTCTCTGGTCTCCCTCTGGTCTCGCTCTGGTCCTGTACAGTTGCTGGTACAGTTGTCAGTGAAAGCTGAGCCTGTCTCTCTGAGCTGCTGAGGCGGCTGGATCCTCTTTCTCCGTGTGTCCTGTTCACACCACGGCTGCACTATTAAAACTCATCCTCTGGTTCCATGAGGAGGACCCCCTATGTCCAGACTCACGCTGCAGTAAAACCACTGTGGAATACACGTGCAAGAGTCCCCATTGTGCAGCAGACAAGTACAGACAAGCTCAAGGTCTTTGTTCAGACTGTTAGCATGTTAGCCTGTTAGCATGTCCAGATGTCCTGCAGCCAATGACATTTTCTGCCAGAGGGAAGAAGCTGGAACATGGCTTTTCCAGGAGCCAGAAGAGTCATTTATTATTCTAAGATCTGAATTTAAATCTGGATTCATAAAGAACCTCCAGAACTGACAGATCCCAGTCCTCTGTCAGACTCCTGAGGCATTATTTACCTATATTATTTTAGAGTTTATGCGACGCACGCACCCAGTCTCCGTCTGTCTGGGTCTCTGCTCTGGACCCAGGTCTCTGCTCTGGACCCAGGTCTCTCTGCTCTGGACCCAGGCCTCTGCTCTGGACCCAGGTCTCTGCTCTGGACCCAGGTCTCTCTGCTCTGGACCGTAATCTGAGCCACAGGAATCTAGAGCCAGGGCCAGATTCTGAGCCAAAAGGATATGATCCGAGCAGATGAGACCGGGCTTTCCCCAAAAGGTTTGGGTTCAGTTGTCAATAAAAACAACACCACGTCGAGGACACCAGCAGAGCCAGCGCCTGAGTGTCTGTGGTTTCTTTCTGCTGGTGCTGTAGAGGTCCAGAAGGGAGAGGCCCAGAAGGTCTGTTTGGGCCTGGATCGGCCTGTTTCAGCCTCACACTAACATTCTACACCTGCCACACAGGCACACATCAGAGGACAGGACATGTGACATCACAGAGGACAGGACATGTGACATCACAGAGGACAGGACATGTGACATCACAAGCTTTGATCATGTAGCACAGAAGTGTCAAACTCATTTTGTGTAAAACAATCAGAGCTGTTCCGGACCAAAAGTTAAAAGTGGTTTTCTTTTATTATCATTATTTTCATATTTTGACTTAATTACTTTTCTTCTTTGGATGTGATTTTCTCGTGTGTTTGGTCCAATCACAGCTGAGCAAATATGAACGATGTCACTGAAGTTTAATGGTTGAATATAAACTTCTGATTACATCTTGGTTCACATTTTAGAGAAGATTCAATGATTTAAGCTTTAAACTAAAGTATAACAGGCCATTGTCTCCAAGAGAGAGAGAGAGAGACAGAGAGAGAGAGAGAGAGAGAGAGAGAGACAGACATGTGTGTGACCTCCGTTCTAAAAACAGCTCTGGTGCTGTCAGCAGAGAGGCAGCTCCCACTGCTCTACAGTCTGTGTGTGCTCTACAGTCTCTGTGTGTGCTCTACAGTCTCTGTGTGCTCTACAGTCTGTGTGTGCTCTACATTCTCCCTCCTCTCTCACCTGTCTCTCTCCCTCCTCTCTGACCTGTCTCTCTCTCTCCTCTCTGACCTGTCTCTCTCTCTCCTCTCTCACCTGTCTCTCTCCCTCCTCTCTCACCTGTCTCTCTCCCTCCTCTCTGACCTGACTCTCTCCCTCCTCTCTCACCTGTCTCTCTCCCTCCTCTCTGACCTGTCTCTCTACATTCTCCCTCCTCTCTGACCTGTCTCTCTCCCTCCTCTCTCACCTGTCTCTCTCCCTCCTCTCTCACCTGTCTCTCTCTCTCACCTGTCTCTCTCCCTCCTCTCTGACCTGTCTCTCTCCCTCCTCTCTCACCTGTCTCTCTCCCTCCTCTCTGACCTGACTCTCTCCCTCCTCTCTGACCTGTCTCTCTCCCTCCTCTCTGACCTGTCTCTCTCCCTCCTCTCTCACCTGTCTCTCTCCCTCCTCTCTCACCTGTCTCTCTCCCTCCTCTCTGACCTGACTCTCTCCCTCCTCTCTCACCTGTCTCTCTCCATCCTCTCTCACCTGTCTCTCCACATTCTCCCTCCTCTCTCACCTGTCTCTCTCTCTCCTCTCTCACCTGTCTCTCTCCCTCCTCTCTGACCTGTCTCTCTCCCTCCTCTCTGACCTGTCTCTCTACATTCTCCCTCCTCTCTGACCTGTCTCTCTCCCTCCTCTCTCACCTGTCTCTCTCCCTCCTCTCTGACCTGTCTCTCTCTCTCCTCTCTCACCTGTCTCTCTCCCTCCTCTCTCACCTGTCTCTCTCCCTCCTCTCACATGTCTCTCTCTCTCCTCTCTCACCTGTCTCTCTCCCTCCTCTCTGACCTGTCTCTCTCCCTCCTCTCTGACCTGACTCTCTCCCTGCTCTCTCACCTGTCTCTCTCCCTCCTCTCTGACCTGTCTCTCTCTCTCCTCTCTCACCTGTCTCTCTCCCTCCTCTCTCACCTGTCTCTCTCCCTCCTCTCACCTGTCTCTCTCCCTCCTCTCTCACCTGTCTCTCTCCCTCCTCTCTCACCTGTCTCTCTCCCTCCTCTCTCACCTGTCTCTCTCCCTCCTCTCTGACCTGTCTCTCCACATTCTCCCTCCTCTCTGACCTGTCTCTCTCCCTCCTCTCTCACCTGTCTCTCTCCCTCCTCTCTGACCTGTCTCTCTCCCTCCTCTCTGACCTGTCTCTCTACATTCTCCCTCCTCTCTCTGACCTGTCTCTCTCCCTCCTCTCTCACCTGTCTCTCTCTCTCCTCTCTCACCTGTCTCTCTCTCTCCTCTCTCACCTGTCTCTCTCTCTCCTCTCTCACCTGTCTCTCTCCCTCCTCTCTCACCTGTCTCTCTCCCTCCTCTCTGACCTGTCTCTCTCCCTCCTCTCTGGCCTGTCTCTCTCCCTCCTCTCTGACCTGTCTCTCTCCCTCCTCTCTGACCTGTCTCTCTCCCTCCTCTCTCACCTGTCTCTCTCCCTCCTCTCTCACCTGTCTCTCTCCCTCCTCTCTCACCTGTCTCTCTCTCTCCTCTCTCACCTGTCTCTCTCCCTCCTCTCTCACCTGTCTCTTTCCCTCCTCTCTCACCTCTCTCTCTCTCTCCTCTCTCACCTGTCTCTCTCCCTCCTCTCTGACCTGACTCTCTCCCTCCTCTCTCACCTGTCTCTCTCCCTGCTCTCTGACCTGTCTCTCTACATTCTCCCTCCTCTCTGACCTGTCTCTCTCCCTCCTCTCTCACCTGTCTCTCTCCCTCCTCTCTCTCACCTGTCTCTCTCTCTCACCTGTCTCTCTCCCTCCTCTCTGACCTGTCTCTCTCCCTCCTCTCTCACCTGTCTCTCTCCCTCCTCTCTGACCTGACTCTCTCCCTCCTCTCTGACCTGTCTCTCTCCCTCCTCTCTGACCTGTCTCTCTCCCTCCTCTCTCACCTGTCTCTCTCCCTCCTCTCTGACCTGACTCTCTCCCTCCTCTCTCACCTGTCTCTCTCCATCCTCTCTCACCTGTCTCTCCACATTCTCCCTCCTCTCTCACCTGTCTCTCTCTCTCCTCTCTCACCTGTCTCTCTCCTCCTCTCTGACCTGTCTCTCTCCCTCCTCTCTGACCTGTCTCTCTACATTCTCCCTCCTCTCTGACCTGTCTCTCTCTCTCTCTCACCGTCTCTCTCCCTCCTCTCTGACCTGTCTCTCTCTATCCTCTCTCACCTGTCTCTCTCCCTCCTCTCTCACCTGTCTCTCTCCCTCCTCTCACATGTCTCTCTCTCTCCTCTCTCACCTGTCTCTCTCCCTCCTCTCTGACCTGTCTCTCTCCCTCCTCTCTGACCTGACTCTCTCCCTGCTCTCTCACCTGTCTCTCTCCCTCCTCTCTCACCTGTCTCTCTCCTCCTCTCTACCTGTCTCTCTCTCTCTCTCCCTTCTCTCCCTCCTCTCTCACCTGTCTCTCTCCCTCCTCTCTCACCTGTCTCTCTCCTCCTCTCTCACCTGTCTCTCTCCCTCCTCTCTCACCTGTCTCTCCTCCTCCTCTCTCACCTTCTCTCTCTCCCTCCTCTCTCACCTGTCTCTCTCCCTCCTCTCTGACCTGTCTCTCCACATTCTCCCTCCTCTCTCACCTGTCTCTCTCCCTCCTCTCTGACCTGTCTCTCTACATTCTCCCTCCTCTCTGACCTGTCTCTCTCCCTCCTCTCTCACCTGTCTCTCTCTCTCCTCTCTGACCTGTCTCTCTCTCACCTCTCTCACCTGTCTCTCTCCCTCCTCTCTCACCTGTCTCTCTCTCCTCTCTCACCTGTCTCTCTCCCTCCTCTCTGACCTGTCTCTCTCCCTCCTCTCTGGCCTGTCTCTCTCCCTCCTCTCTGACCTGTCTCTCTCCCTCCTCTCTGACCTGACTCTCTCCCTCCTCTCTCACCTGTCTCTCTCCCTCCTCTCTCACCTGTCTCTCTCCCTCCTCTCTGGCCTGTCTCTCTCCCTCCTCTCTGACCTGTCTCTCTCCCTCCTCTCTGACCTGACTCTCTCCCTCCTCTCTCACCTGTCTCTCTCCCTCCTCTCTGACCTGACTCTCTCCCTCCTCTCTCACCTGTCTCTCTCCCTCCTCTCTCACCTGTCTCTCTCCCTCCTCTCTCACCTGTCTCTCTCTCTCCTCTCTCACCTGTCTCTCTCCCTCCTCTCTCACCTGTCTCTCTCCCTCCTCTCTCACCTCTCTCTCTCTCTCCTCTCTCACCTGTCTCTCTCCCTCCTCTCTCACCTGTCTCTCTCCCTCCTCTCTGACCTGTCTCTCTCCCTCCTCTCTGACCTGTCTCTCTCCCTGCTCTCTCACCTGTCTCTCTCTCTCCTCTCTCACCTGTCTCTCTCCCTCCTCTCTCACCTGTCTCACCCATCTGCTGAAAGTGGAGGTTCTGCTGTAATGAGAGTTAGAGTCAGCAGCTGCTGTGGTTATTATTAGAGTATTAATACTCAGTGGATACAGTCTGTGTTCAGTCTGTGTTCAGTCTGTGTTCAGTCTGTGTTCAGTCTGTGTTCAGTCTGTGTACAGTCTGTGTACAGTCTGTGTACAGTCTGTGTACAGTCTGTGTACAGTCTGTGTACAGTCTGTGTACAGTCTGTGTACAGTCTGTGTACAGTCTGTGTACAGTCTGTGTTCAGTCTGTGTACAGTCTGTGTACAGTCTGTGTTCAGTCTGTGTTCAGTCTGTGTTCAGTCTGTGTTCAGTCTGTGTTCAGTCTGTGTACAGTCTGTGTTCAGTCTGTGTTCAGTCTGTGTAAGTAAGTAAGTAAGTTTTTATTTATATACCGCCTTTTCACTGCAGATCTGAGTCTCAAAGCGGTTTTACAATTGTTAATTTTGGGCATTTGTCTCTCACTCCACACAGAGATGGGAGCGGGGCCAGTACAGGAGGCGCATGCTAGAACTATTGGACATATTTTTAGTGGTAGGGGAAACCGGAGTACCCGGAGGAAACCTACGCAGACACGGGGAGAACATGCAAACTCCACTCAGAAAGGCCCTGGTCCGGGCGGGATTCGAACCCAGGACCTTCTTGCTGAGAGGCGAGAGTGCTATCCACTCAGCCACCGTGCCGCCCGTCTGTGTTCAGTCTGTGTTCAGTCTGTGTACAGTCTGTGTTCAGTCTGTGTTCAGTCTGTGTACAGTCTGTGTACAGTCTGTGTTCAGTCTGTGTTCAGTCTGTGTTCAGTCTGTGTTCAGTCTGTGTTCAGTCTGTGTACAGTCTGTGTACAGTCTGTGTTCAGTCTGTGTTCAGTCTGTGTACAGTCTGTGTACAGTCTGTGTACAGTCTGTGTTCAGTCTGTGTACAGTCTGTGTTCAGTCTGTGTTCAGTCTGTGTTCAGTCTGTGTTCAGTCTGTGTTCAGTCTGTGTTCAGTCTGTGTACAGTCTGTGTTCAGTCTGTGTTCAGTCTGTGTTCAGTCTGTGTTCAGTCTGTGTTCAGTCTGTGTTCAGTCTGTGTACAGTCTGTGTTCAGTCTGTGTTCAGTCTGTGTTCAGTCTGTGTTCAGTCTGTGTTCAGTCTGTGTACAGTCTGTGTACAGTCTGTGTACAGTCTGTGTTCAGTCTGTGTACAGTCTGTGTACAGTCTGTGTACAGTCTGTGTTCAGTCTGTGTACAGTCTGTGTTCAGTCTGTGTTCAGTCTGTGTACAGTCTGTGTTCAGTCTGTGTTCAGTCTGTGTTCAGTCTGTGTTCAGTCTGTGTTCAGTCTGTGTACAGTCTGTGTACAGTCTGTGTTCAGTCTGTGTTCAGTCTGTGTACAGTCTGTGTACAGTCTGTGTTCAGTCTGTGTACAGTCTGTGTTCAGTCTGTGTTCAGTCTGTGTTCAGTCTGTGTTCAGTCTGTGTTCAGTCTGTGTTCAGTCTGTGTTCAGTCTGTGTTCAGTCTGTGTTCAGTCTGTGTTCAGTCTGTGTTCAGTCTGTGTACAGTCTGTGTTCAGTCTGTGTACAGTCTGTACTGTGTCTGTGGCTGCGGCTGTAGCTGTCTGTCACATCCTACACTTCTGCACAGTCACATAATCCACCCTGAGACCTGGTCCAGACCAGACCACTGCCTCCCCCTGGTCCAGATCCAGTCCAGAGGTCAGAGGTCAGGGGGTGGAGTGGGTGCGGCCTCAGCAGGGTCAGAGGTCAGGGGGTGTGGCTGGAGCCTGGAATAGCAGAGTGAGGAGTGACATGTGTGAGCGAGGGTCAGTCTGAGGCAGCTGCAGGGGGCACACTGCAGAGACCAGCCCCCAGAGCTGCCCCAGAGCTGCCCCAGAGCTGCCCCAGAGCTGCCCCAGAGCTGCCCCAGAGCTGTCCCAGAGCTGCCCCAGAGCTGCCCCAGAGCTGTCCCAGAGCTGCCCCAGAGCTGCCCCAGAGCTGCCCCAGAGCTGTCCCAGAGCTGTCCCAGAGCTGCCCCAGAGCTGCCCCAGAGCTGTCCCAGAGCTGCCCCAGAGCTGTCCCAGAGCTGTCCCAGAGCTGCCCCAGAGCTGTCCCAGAGCTGTCCCAGAGCTGCCCCAGAGCTCCCCCAGACTGCCCCAGAGCTGTCCCAGAGCTGTCCCAGAGCTGTCCCAGAGCTGTCCCAGAGCTGTCCCAGAGCTGTCCCAGAGCTGCCCCAGAGCTGTCCCAGAGCTGTCCCAGAGCTGTCCCAGAGCTTCCCCAGAGCTGTCCCAGAGCTGTCCCAGAGCTGCCCCAGAGCTGCCCCAGAGCTGCCCCAGAGCCACCCCAGACTGCCCCAGACTGCCCCAGAGCTATCCCAGAGCTGCCCCAGAGCTCCCCTAGACTGCCCCAGAGCTATCCCAGAGCTGCCCCAGAGCGTGTGTGAAGATGTTTCATACATGTTACTGTGATCCAGGCCATATGATCTAACCCCAGCCTGGTCCAAAGCACTGCAGACTAACACAGCTTTAAAACCTGGTCCCAACTAAAAGTCTGGGTCTGGTCCCTTCGTCAGGTCCAGATGAAGGTCTGGGTCTGGTCCCTTCGTCAGGTCCAGATGAAGGTCTGGGTCTGGTCCCTTCGTCAGGTCCAGATGAAGGCCTGGGTCTGGTCCCTTCGTCAGGTCCAGATGAAGGCCTGGGTCTGGTCCCTTCGTCAGGTCCAGATGAAGGCCTGGGTCTGGTCCCTTCGTCAGGTCCAGATGAAGGCCTGGGTCTGGTCCCTTCGTCAGACTCTGCTGACGTCCGTCCTCTGCAGTTTTTAGGTTAAAGGCTTTGATCGCGGCGGATCGACTCCATCACATTGATTACTTCACAGAAAACAATAAACTTGATGCTTTCAGCTTCTCCACAGAGCTCGCTCCATGATGTGTGCGTGACCCGCGACTTTGAGAGAGACCAGGACCGGATTATCCTAAATCTCACTCTCATGTAGTGGCGGGAAAGTATCGCCTCTGTTCAGTATCGCAATATTCAGTCCACACGATTAAATAAAATACTGTGATATTTAATTAGATAATGATCTGCTGTGACTCTATGATGTCTGTTGTGACTCTATGATGTCTGTTTTTACTCTATGATGTCTGTTGTGACTCTATGATGTCTGTGACTCTATGATGTCTGCTGTGAGTCTATGATGTTGTGACTCTATGATGTCTGCTGTGACTCTATGATGTCTGTGACTCTATGATGTCTGCAGTGACTCTATGATGTCTGCAGTGACTCTATGATGTCTGCTGTGACTCTATGATGTTGTGACTCTATGTGTGCTGTGACTCTATGATGTTGTGACTCTATGATGTCTGCTGTGACTCTATGATGTCTGCTGTGACTCTATGATGTCTGTTGTGACTCTATGATGTCTGCTGTGACTCTATGATGTCTGTTGTGACTCTATGATGTCTGTTGTGACTCTGATGTCTGCTGTGACTCTATGATGTCTGCTGTGACTCTATGACGTCTGTTGTGACTCTATGATGTCTGTTGTGACTCTATGTCTGTTGTGACTCTATGATGTCTGCAGTGACTCTATGACGTCTGCTGTGACTCTATGATGTCTGCTGTGACTCTGTCTGTTGTGACTCTATGATGTCTGTTGTGACTCTATGATGTCTGATGTGACTCTATGACATCTGCTGTGACTCTATGACGTCTGTTGTGACTCTATGATGTCTGTTGTGACTCTGATGTCTGCAGTGACTCTATGATGTCTGTTGTGACTCTATGATGTCTGCTGTGACTCTATGATGTCTGTTCTGACTCTATGATGTCTGTTGTGACTCTATGTCTGTTGTGACTCTATGATGTCTGCTGTGACTCTATGATGTCTGCTGTGACTCTATGACGTCTGTTGTGACTCTATGATGTCTGTTGTGACTCTATGATGTATGTTGTGACTCTATGTCTGTTGTGACTCTATGATGTCTGCTGTGACTCTATGATGTCTGTTGTGACTCTATGATGTCTGTTGTGACTCTGTCTGTTGTGACTCTATGACGTCTGCTGTGACTCTATGACGTCTGTTGTGACTCTATGATGTCTGTTGTGACTCTGTCTGTTGTGACTCTATGACGTCTGCAGTGACTCTATGACGTCTGCTGTGACTCTATGATGTCTGCTGTGACTCTGTCTGTTGTGACTCTATGATGTCTGTTGTGACTCTATGATGTCTGATGTGACTCTATGACATCTGCTGTGACTCTATGACGTCTGTTGTGACTCTATGATGTCTGTTGTGACTCTATGATGTCTGCTGTGACTCTATGATGTCTGTTGTGACTCTATGATGTCTGTTGTGACTCTGTCTGTTGTGACTCTATGACGTCTGCTGTGACTCTATGACGTCTGTTGTGACTCTATGATGTCTGTTGTGACTCTGTCTGTTGTGACTCTATGA
>OZ035835.1:40223886-40231386 GCA_964034765.1 Knipowitschia caucasica
ACACACACACACAGCTTAAAGGGGACGTATCATGCACAGTTTCCACGACTATGAGCTGGAGACTTTAGATCCGGCCACGCTAATATGAGGAACTTTTATTTAAACAGTATTTTCATTGCTTTTTCTGTGTGTGTGTGTGTGTGTGTGTGTGTGTGTGTGTGTGTGTGTGTGTGTGTGTGTGTGTGTGTGTGTGTGTGTGTGTCTGTGTGTGTGTGTGTTTGTGTGTGTCTGTGTGTGTATGTGTGTGTCTGTGTGTGTGTGTGTGTCTGTGTGTGTGTGTGTGTCTGTGTGTGTGTGTGTGTGTGTCCATCCTAGATTAGGTGCAGTCATACTGTATGTAACACTAGTGTAACCGTTGGTTCTCATAGACAGATGTTACACACGTCTGCTGCATGTATGAAATCAGCAGTTACACACATTACAGAGAGAACTTCACAGCAGAAATAATTCCGCCACAAATGACCTCCTGAATTTGTCCTGTGATAATACTAATCCAGTGTGAATCTTCTCATGCTCTGTGCCATTCTTATCAGACATTAAAGCCAAAACAGTGGCTTCGGACGTGAATATAGAGAGGAATTCTAATTGGGGGATTTGTTTCCTTTCCTTACCAAACGCTGATGTCATTATTGTCTCTGCTCTTGTGTCCAGGTCCAAGCGGCCGCCTCAGTTAGCTGCCCCCAGGATGGACGCTGGTTCTATTCCCATGATCCCTCATCCACAGGTATCTGCTCCACACATTCTGCTTTTCAGCTCAGACACAAAACCAGAGACAAGAGCCAATCCAGAGAATGAGGATTGACGGCTTCCAGAACACACTCTGCCACATGTGTCTGTGGTCAGGCTTCAGAGGCCCTGAGTCAGGCTTCAGAGGCCCTGAGTCAGAGTCAGGGCTGAACGTAGAAGGTTTTTGTTTAATGCTTTGACGGTTCTTTCACTCAGACTAAAATGTGCAAAAGCTTGTTCTGCTTAATGACCACATGTTTTAGACTTCGGCCTTCGTCAGTGATAGTGTGAGCGTCTGGAGAAGTGTAGAAAACATAGATCTGAGAAACAGGAAGAGCTTTCAGCCCCAGGAGAAAGAAACATCAGAAGGAATGAGAAACAGAAGCAGCGGCGACTTACGAGATCAACCAAGGACAAAGCAACCCAGGAAAACCTCAAACGTCAACATCTGAGCAGCGCAGAAGAGGACGGCACAAAATGGACTGAGACAGAGAAGAATAAATGCAGAAGATGGAGACAAGAGGAGATTAGAATCAGGAAGAAACGGACCACCAACAGAGACGAGGGGGCCTTCACCTTGGCTCACACCCGGGACTCACTTCTAATAATAATAATAATAATGATAATAATGCATCGGTTTTATAAAGCGCTTTTCTGGACACTCAAAGACGCTTCACATGTGTCATTATTCATTCACTCCATACACGGTGGTGATAAACTACCGTAGCCACAGCTGCCCTGGGGCACACTGACAGAAGCGAGGCAGCCAGTCTGTGCCATCAGCCCCTCCCACCACCACCAACCATTCACACACACACCAGACTCATTCTAGGCAATGGGGGTGAAGTGTCTTGCCTAAGGACACAACGGCAGTTTAGCACTTTACAGCCGAAGCCGCCCCACTGTGGCTGGTGTTCCCAGAGGTTAAGTGTCTTGCCCAAGGACACAACGACAGTAGTCAGTGGGAGTCGATGGTGAAAGTCTTGAGCGGGGCTTGAACCCACGACCTTCTGGCTCAAAGGCCAACGCTCTACCAACTGAGCTACTGCCACTTCTCCAGAGACCACAGGGGGCGTGGTCAGTTAGAGGGGGCGTGGTCAGTCAGAGGGGGTGTGGTCAGTTAGAGAGGGTGTGGTCAGTATGAGGGAACCTGGTCAATCAGAGGAAGCGTGGTCGGTCCGAGGGGACGTGATCAGTCTGAGGGGGCGTGGTCAGTCTGAGGGGGCGTGGTCAGTCTGAGGGGGTGTGGTCATTTAGAGAGGGTGTGGTCAGTATGAGGGAACCTGGTCAATCAGAGGAAGCGTGGTCGGTCCGAGGGGACGTGGTCAGTCTGAGGGGGCGTGGTCAGTCTGAGGGGGCGTGGTCAGTCTGAGCGGGCGTGGTCAGTCTGAGCGGGCGTGGTCAGTCTGAGTGGGCGTGGCCAGTCTGAGTGGGCGTGGCCAGTCTGAGGGGGCGAGGTAGAAGACTAAACATGTGATGGAGCAGAACTTTCTACACTTTTGTCTCATGAAAAGAACTTTCTAAGCAGTGTCTACGCTCCGACTCCTCCAACACCTGTGTCCAATCAGACCTTGGGGTTTTGTTTGCTAACTTAGACTAGTCTAACTTAGACTAGTCTAACTTAGACTAGTCTTTTCACATCCTGGATTCACACCCTCAGTGCTCCTCTGAGAAACCCTGTCTCTGTGAAACCCTCTAGATCTGGGGTGTCCAAACATTTTAGTAAGAGGCCACTTAGGTTCAGCACAAATGCCCACGGGCCATCAACATGGGTCAAGATTAAGTGTAAAATGTCTACATTGGTTCACCTTAGACAGAGCTGAAGTTGGCTGAATCACCAGATACATTAGTACCATACAAAAAATAATGTCAGTTTAGTCAAAAAAAGTCAACGGAATCCAGAGAAAATGAACTTCACAACCAGGTTCGTCTGGATTACACTGTGAACTTTTCTTCATGATCGTAAAGACTTTAGGGTCTTTTGGGTTAGCGAGGCAGAGGCCGTAATGACACAGAGGGCCGTAATTGGCCCCTGGGCCTTAGTTTGGACATGCCTGCTCTCGATCATGGATACAGAGCCGTGTTACAGTTGGAATATCATTTAGGCTCATGTTTGGTCGCAGGGTTGAATATGGATCACAGCAGGTACTGTCGGATCTCAGATTAACAAATGTCTATTATCTCTAATGAAATGAAGATGAGAAACTCCTCCTCTGACCCTGAGCATAAGTCTCCATCCCCCAGTCCTCAGCAGCAAGTGTTGCTGTCTCTGCAGAAGGAAGGAGAAAGAGCTCTAACTCGAGCTAAAGAATCTCTGATAAACGACTTTGGTCCCACAGCTCTGCACTGACAAAGCAGAGACAGCAGAGAGTGGGACCTTTAACTCTATGTTTTTATGTCTTTTGTACTGAAGGAGAGGACGTTATACACAGTTTCTGAAATGTGCAGAAACTATGTCTGTGGTTAAAGCTTTTCAAGTCTCTCTTCAAGTTGTTTTTGTTTCTTAAACAAACTAGACTTTTGAACATTGCAGTTCCACTTCTGTCCAGACATACTACAGTTCGATATTGTGCCAGAGTCCTGCTGCCTTCAGCCTCAGGACGTAGCAACAGAAGAGAATCCAGAGTGGGATTTATTATTTTCTTACCAAACGTTATGACAACTTTTCGAGACAGGTGTTGCAGATTTGCAACAACATTTCTTATTACCTAACTACTCCACATCCATATTTTTTACAGCTGGATTTAGTTGAGCTTTAGCAACACACAGTTTCCCACCTGTCCACCAGGGGGCAGACCTGTCTCACTTCTCCTTGTTTTACCGTCAGCTCTATTTACCACAGCGGGCCAATGTTGCAAATCTGCTACATCCATGCTACGAATGCTTTGCCTGTGAAGGTCTCTCTCTCACGATTGTACAGTACTCCCCCATATGGTCATATCCCCAAATACATTACATTCAAACTGAGCCTGAGAGAGTTTCTGAAACATAGATAGAAACAGGAGGATAGAGTCCGGTCCGGTCCAGAGTCCGGTCCGGTCTAGAGTCCAGTCCGGTCAGACTTAACCCTCGCTCTCCTCTGAAGTCTCCGGAGCTGAACGGCCACAGCTGCAGTCCGTCTCAGAAGCACCAGTATAACTCTCCCATCGGTCTGTACTCCGCCGCCACGCTCAGGGAGATGGCCGCCGTGCAAGCAGGGTATGTACGACCTGCGCCAGGCCGCGAGAGAGAAGGGGAGGAGCCAGAGCTTTCCCTGTCCAGACCCGGTCCAGAGCCGGTCCAGACCCGGTCCGGACGCCCAAACAGTCCAGACCCGGTCCAAAGCCAGTCAAGACCTGGTCCATACCCTGAATCCTTTCCAGACCCTATACCCTGTTCAGACCGGTCCAGACCTGGTCCAGACCCAAGCAGGTCCTCCAGGCGTGAGGACAGAAACAGACCACATAAAACAATCAAACAAAACCACAGACTTAGAAGAAGAGGTGAGATGGATCCAGCAGGATTTGTTCTGTTTTCATCATATGTTCTAATCCCTAAAGCTGTGACTTTGCTGCTGGAGGATGTTCCATGAGTTTGAGTCGGTTCAAGGCTGAGATTCTGGGGTTTGCATCGAGAGGTTTTAGATTGATATGAGTCTGTAGCAAGCGTCTGTGGTGAGCGTCTGTGGTGAGCGTCTGTGGCGAGCGTCTGTGGCGAGCGTCTGTGGTGAGCGTCTGTGGCGAGCGTCTGTGGTGAGCGTCTGTAGCGAGCGTCTGTGGCGAGCGTCTGTGGCGAGCGTCTGTGGTGAGCGTCTGTGGGGAGCGTCTGTGGGGAGCGTCTGTGGTGAGCGTCTGTAGCAAGCGTCTGTGGCGAGCGTCTGTGGTGAGCGTCTGTGGCGAGCGTCTGTGGTGAGCGTCTGTAGCGAGCGTCTGTGGCGAGCGTCTGTGGTGAGCGTCTGTGGGGAGCGTCTGTGGCGAGCGTCTGTGGCGAGCGTCTGTGGTGAGCGTCTGTGGCGAGCGTCTGTGGCGAGCGTCTGTGGTGAGCGTCTGTGGGGAGCGTCTGTGGCGAGCGTCTGTGGCGAGCGTCTGTGGTGAGCGTCTGTGGCGAGCGTCTGTGGGGAGCGTCTGTGGCGAGCGTCTGTGGGGAGCGTCTGTGGCGAGCGTCTGTGGCGAGCGTCTGTAGTGAGCGTCTGTGGCGAGCGTCTGTGGGGAACGTCTGTGGTGAGCGTCTGTGGCGAGCGTCGGTGGCGAACGTCTGTGGCGAGCGTCTGTGGCGAGCGTCTGTGGTGAGCGTCTGTGGTGAGCGTCTGTGGCGAGTGTCGGCGGAGAGCGTCTGTGGCGAGCGTCTGTAGCGAGCGTCTGGGGAACGTCTGTGGTGAGCGTCTGTGGCGAGCGTCGGCTGCGAGCGTCTGTGGTGAGCGTCTGTGGGGAGCGTCTGTGGGGAGCGTCTGTGGTGAGCGTCTGTAGCAAGCGTCTGTGGCGAGCGTCTGTGGTGAGCGTCTGTGGCGAGCGTCTGTGGTGAGCGTCTGTGGCGAGCGTCTGTGGCGAGCGTCTGTGGTGAGCGTCTGTGGGGAGCGTCTGTGGCGAGCGTCTGTGGCGAGCGTCTGTGGTGAGCGTCTGTGGCGAGCGTCTGTGGCGAGCGTCTGTGGTGAGCGTCTGTGGGGAGCGTCTGTGGCGAGCGTCTGTGGCGAGCGTCTGTGGTGAGCGTCTGTGGCGAGCGTCTGTGGGGAGCGTCTGTGGCGAGCGTCTGTGGGGAGCGTCTGTGGCGAGCGTCTGTGGCGAGCGTCTGTGGTGAGCGTCTGTGGCGAGCGTCTGTGGGGAACGTCTGTGGTGAGCGTCTGTGGCGAGCGTCGGTGGCGAACGTCGGTGGCGAGCGTCTGTGGCGAGCGTCTGTGGTGAGCGTCTGTGGCGAGTGTCGGCGGAGAGCGTCTGTGGCGAGCGTCTGTAGCGAGCGTCTGGGGAACGTCTGTGGTGAGCGTCTGTGGCGAGCGTCGGCTGCGAGCGTCTGTGGTGAGCGTCTGTGGGGAGCGTCTGTGGGGAGCGTCTGTGGCGAGCGTCTGTGGCGAACGTTGGTGGCGAGCGTCTGTGGCGAGCGTCTGTGGTGAGCGTCTGTGGCGAGTGTCGGTGGAGAGCGTCTGTGGCGAGCGTCTGTAGCGAGCGTCTGGGGAACGTCTGTGGTGAGCGTCTGTGGCGAGCGTCGGTGGCGAGCGTCTTTGGTGAGCGTCTGTGGTGAGCGTCTGTGGGGAGCGTCTGTGGTGAGCGTCTGTGGCGAGCTGCGGTGGAGAGCGTCTGTGGCGAGCGTCTGTGGTGAGCGTCTGTGGTGAGCGTCTGTGGGGAGCGTCTGTGGTGAGCGTCTGTGGCGAGTGGCGGTGGAGAGCGTCTGTGGCGAGCGTCTGGGGAACGTCTGTGGTGAGCGTCTGTGGGGAGCGTCTGTGGTGAGCGTCTGTGGCGAGTGTCGGTGGAGAGCGTCTGTGGGGAACGTCTGTGGTGAGCGTCTGTGGCGAGTGTCGGTGGAGAGCGTCTGTGGCGAGCGTCTGGGGAACGTCTGTGGTGAGCGTCTGTGGCGAGCGTCGGTGGCGAGCGTCTGTGGGGAACGTCTGTGTGGAGCGTCTGTGGCGAGCGTTGGTGGCGAGCGTCTGTGGGGAACGTCTGTGGTGAGCGTCTGTGGTGAGCGTCTGTGGTGAGCGTCTGTGGTGAGCGTCCGTGGTGAGCGTCTGTGGCGAGCGTCCGTGGCGAGCGTCTGTGGGGAACGTCTATGGTGAGCGTCTGTGGCGAGCGTCTGTGGCGAGAGTCTGGGGAACGTCTGTAGCGAGCGTCTGTGGGGAGCGTCTGTGGCGAGCGTCTTTACAAGGTCCTCACTGTTACACACATCCGTCCCAACAATAACAGTGACCTACACACAGACACACACAGACACAGAGACACAGACACACACAGACAGACACAGAGACACACAGACAGACAGACACACACAGACAGACACACACACAGACACACACACACAAACACACACACAGACACACATACAGATGCAGAGACACACAGACACAAAGACACACACATTCACACACACACACATACACACACACACACACAGACACAGACAGGCACACACACACACACACACACACACACACACACAGACAGGCACACACACACACACACACACTCGCACACACACACACACACACACACACACACACACACACACTCGCACACACACACACACACACACACGCACAGACACAGACAGGCACACACCCACACACACACACACACACACACTCGCACACACACACACACACACACACACACACACACACACACACACACACACACACACACACACATGACTTAGTAAATATCTAAGGCACCAGTGGAACACCCATAATGCCATGTGTTAAAACAGCACAGGGCTCGGGGGACTACACTTCCCAGCATGCCGCGGGGTGTCCTCGTCTCACTCGCTGCTGAGGAAGTCCCTGCACCTGCTCCGTTTGGACCCAGCCAAAGGCCAAAGGAAACTCTCACAGTCGGCTCCGGAGATCTCTGTTTCACTTTTGTTCCTTTGGCTTCGTTTATAGTTGTTACTGTAGTATTATTAGTGTTCAATATGGCTCAGTCCACACTGCACCCATGGTTACATTATGGTCGATACCACCCGTGTCTCCCACCCTCACCCGTCTACCCCCGCCCTCACCTGCCTCCCCCCACCCTCACCTGTCTACCCCCGCCCTCACCTGCCTCCCCCCACCCTCACCTGTCTACCCCCACCCTCACCTGTCTACCCCCGCCC
>OZ035835.1:40236386-40246386 GCA_964034765.1 Knipowitschia caucasica
TTCTGTGGTACTTGGTTCTGTTATACATGGTTCTGTGGCACTTGGCTCTGTTGTACATGGCTCTGTGGCACTTGGCTCTGTTGTACATGGTTCTGTGGTACTTGGTTCTGTTATACATGGTTCTGTGGCACTTGGTTCTGTTATACATGGTTCTGTGGCACTTGGTTCTGTTGTACATGGTTCTGCGGCACTTGGTTCTGTTATACATGGTTCTGTGGCACTTGGTTCTGTTGTACATGGTTCTGTGGCACTTGGTTCTGTTATACATGGTTCTGTGGCACTTGGTTCTGTTGTACATGGTTCTGTTGTACATGGTTCTGCGGCACTTGGTTCTGTTGCACATGGTTCTGTGGTACTTGGTTCTGTTGTACATGGTTCTGCAGCACTTGGTTCTGTTATAAATGGTTCTGTGGCACTTGGTTCTGTTGTACATGGTTCTGTCTTACTTGGTTCTCTTCTACATGGTTCTGTGGCACTTGGTTCTGTTATAAATGGTTCTGTGGCACTTGGTTCTGTTGTACATGGCTCTGTGGCACTTGGTTCTGTTGTACATGGTTCTGTGGTACTTGGTTCTGTTATACATGGTTCTGTGGCACTTGGTTCTGTTGTACATGGTTCTGTGGCACTTGGTTCTGTTATACATGGTTCTGTGGCACTTGGTTCTGTTGTACATGGTTCTGTGGCACTTGGTTCTGTTATACATGGTTCTGTGGCACTTGGTTCTGTTGTACATGGTTCTGCGGCACTTGGTTCTGTTGTACATGGTTCTGCGGCACTTGGTTCTGTTGTACATGGTTCTGTGGCACTTGGTTCTGTTGTACATGGTTCTGTGGCACTTGGTTCTGTGGCACTTGGTTCTGTTATACATGGTTCTGTGGCACTTGGTTCTGTTGTACATGGTTCTGTGGCACTTGGTTCTGTTGTACATGGTTCTGTGGCACTTGGTTCTGTTGTACATGGTTCTGTGGCACTTGGTTCTGTTGTACATGGTTCTGTGGCACTTGGTTTGTCTGTTCTGGGCACTTGGGTTCTGTGGCACTTGTTCTGTTATACATGGTTCTGTGGCACTTGGTTCTGTTGTTCATGGTTCTGTGGCACTTGGTTCTGTTGTGTACATGGTTCTGTGGATGGTTCGTCTGTGGCACTTGTTTGTTTACTGGGGCCTGGTTGTACATGGTTCTGGGCACTTGGTTCTGGTTGTACTGTTGTCACTGTGGTTCTGTGGCACTTGGTTCTGTTGTACATGGTTCTGCACTGGCACTGGTTCTGTTGTACATGGTTCTGTGGCACTTGGTTCTGTTGTACATGGTTCTGCTGGCACTTGGTTCTGTGTTTGTACATGGTGTTCTGTGGCACTTGGTTCTGTTGTACATGGTTCTGCGGCACTTGGTTCTGTTGTACATGGTTCTGCGGCACTTGGTTCTGTTGTACATGGTGGCACTTGGTTCTGTGGCACTTGGTTCTGTTGTACATGGTTCTGTGGCACTTGGTTCTGTTGTACATGGTTCTGTGGCACTTGGTTCTGTTGTACATGGTTTCTGCGGCACTTGGTTCTGTTGTACATGGTTCTGTGGCACTTGGTTCTGTTGTACATGGTTCTGTGGCACTTGGTTCTGTTGTACATGGTTCTGTGGCACTTGGTTCTGTTGTACATGGTTCTGTGGCACTTGGTTCTGTTGTACATGGTTCTGCGGCACTTGGTTCTGTTGTACATGGTTCTGTGGCACTTGGTTCTGTTGTACATGGTTCTGTGGCACTTGGTTCTGTTATACATGGTTCTGTGGCACTTGGTTCTGTTGTACATGGTTCTGTGGCACTTGGTTCTGTTATACATGGTTCTGTGGCACTTGGTTCTGTTGTACATGGTTCTGTGGCACTTGGTTCTGTTATACATGGTTCTGTGGCACTTGGTTCTGTTGTACATGGTTCTGTGGCACTTGGTTCTGTTGTACATGGTTCTGTGGCACTTGGTTCTGTTGTACATGGTTCTGTGGCACTTGGTTCTGTTGTACATGGTTCTGCGGCACTTGGTTCTGTTGTACAAGGTTCTGCGGCACTTGGTTCTGTTGTACATGGTTCTGTGGCACTTGGTTCTGTTGTACATGGTTCTGTGGCACTTGGTTCTGTTGTACATGGTTCTGTGGCACTTGGTTTTGTTGTACATGGTTCTGCGGCACTTGGTTCTGTTGTACATGGTTCTGCGGCACTTGGTTCTGTTGTACATGGTTCTGTGGCACTTGGTTCTGTTGTACATGGTTATGTGGCACTTGGTTCTGTTGTACATGGTTCTGTGGCACTTGGTTCTGTTGTACATGGTTCTGCGGCACTTGGTTCTGTTGTACATGGTTCTGTGGCACTTGGTTCTGTTATACATGGTTCTGTGGCACTTGGTTCTGTTGTACATGGTTCTGTGGCACTTGGTTCTGTGGCACTTGGTTCTGTTATACATGGTTCTGTGGCACTTGGTTCTGTTGTACATGGTTCTGTGGCACTTGGTTCTGTTGTACATGGTTCTGCGGCACTTGGTTATAACACATTCTGCGTCTTGTTCTGCTGTGTACCATGTGCAGCTGCAGGTCATCAACTCATCGCTTTAACAGTGACATATGTAGAACCATGAGTGATGTCACATGTTCTCTGATTGGCGTCTGCATGAACCAATAGGGAGGCTGGAACTTAGGTTTGTCGCAGAACCACTTCCTGTCCTACGGCCACATGCCACGCCCCTTTCAGGTCACGTGATTACAGCCCAGAAAAACAATTATAACTGCAGTGGCCGAGTCTGCTGCGTCTGCATGTGTGCGTCTGCACGTGTGCGTCTGCATGTGTGTGTCTGCGTCTGCATGTGTGCGTCTGCATGTGTCCTGCTGCGTCTGCATGTGTGCGTCTGCGTCTGCATGTATGCGTCTGCATGTGTGCGTCTGCATGTGTGTGTCTGCGTCTGCATTTGTGCGTCTGCATGTGTGCGTCTGCATGTGTCCTGCTGCATCTGCATGTGTGCGTCTGCATGTGTGCGTCTGCATGTGTGTGTCTGCGTCTGCATGTGTCTGGTTCTGTTGTGGCTCAAGTTGTCCTCTCACTCTTCCTCACCTCTGCCCCTCACTCTTCCTCACTCTTCCTCACCTCTGCCCCTCACTCTTCCTCACCCCTGTCCTCTCACTCTTCCTCACCTCTGCCTCTCACTCTTCCTCACCTCTGCCTCTCACTCTTCCTCACCTCTGCCTCTCACTCTTCCTCACCTCTGCCCCTCACTCTTCCTCACCTCTGCCTCTCACTCTTCCTCACCCCTGTCCTCTCACTCTTCCTCACCTCTGCCCCTCACTCTTCCTCACCTCTGCCTCTCACTCTTCCTCACCCCTGTCCTCTCACTCTTCCTCACCTCTGCCTCTCACTCTTCCTCACCTCTGCCTCTCACTCTTCCTCACCTCTGCCTCTCACTCTTCCTCACCCCTGTCCTCTCACTCTTCCTCACCTCTGCCTCTCACTCTTCTTCACCTCTGTCCTCTCATTCTTCCTCACCCCTGTCCTCTCACTCTTCCTCACCTCTGCCTCTCACTCTTCCTCACCTCTGCCCCTCACTCTTCCTCACCTCTGCCTCTCACTCTTCCTCACCTCTGCCTCTCACTCTTCCTCACCCTGTCCTCTCACTCTTCCTCACCTCTGCCTCTCACTCTTCCTCACCTCTGCCTCTCACTCTTCCTCACCTCTGCCCCTCACTCTTCCTCACCTCTGCCTCTCACTCTTCCTCACCTCTGCCTCTCACTCTTCCTCACCTCTGCCTCTCACTCTTCCTCACCTCTGCCTCTCACTCTTCCTCACCTCTGCCCCTCACTCTTCCTCACCTCTGCCCCTCACTCTTCCTCACCTCTGCCTCTCACTCTTCCTCACCTCTGCCTCTCACTCTTCCTCACCTCTGCCCCTCACTCTTCCTCACCTCTGCCCCTCACTCTTCCTCACCTCTGCCTCTCACTCTTCCTCACCCCTGTCCTCTCACTCTTCCTCACCTCTGCCTCTCACTCTTCCTCACCTCTGCCTCTCACTCTTCCTCACCTCTGCCTCTCACTCTTCCTCACCTCTGCCCCTCACTCTTCCTCACCTCTGCCTCTCACTCTTCCTCACCTCTGCCCCTCACTCTTCCTCACCTCTGCCTCTCACTCTTCCTCACCTCTGCCTCTCACTCTTCCTCACCTCTGCCTCTCACTCTTCCTCACCTCTGCCTCTCACTCTTCCTCACCTCTGCCTCTCACTCTTCCTCACCTCTGCCTCTCACTCTTCCTCACCTCTGTCCTCTCACTCTTCCTCACCTCTGCCTCTCACTCTTCCTCACCCCTGTCCTCTCACTCTTCCTCACCCCTGTCCTCTCACTCTTCCTCACCCCTGTCCTCTCACTCTTCCTCACCCCTGTCCTCTCATTCTTCCTCACCCCTGTCCTCTCACTCTTCCTCACCCCTGTCCTCTCACTCTTCCTCACCTCTGCCTCTCACTCTTCCTCACCCCTGTCCTCTCACTCTTCCTCACCCCTGTCCTCTCACTCTTCCTCACCTCTGCCTCTCACTCTTCCTCACCCCTGTCCTCTCATTCTTCCTCACCCCTGTCCTCTCACTCTTCCTCACCCCTGTCCTCTCACTCTTCCTCACCTCTGCCTCTCACTCTTCCTCACCCCTGTCCTCTCACTCTTCCTCACCTCTGCCTCTCACTCTTCCTCACCTCTGCCTCTCACTCTTCCTCACCTCTGCCTCTCACTCTTCCTAACCTCTGCCTCTCACTCTTCTTCACCCCTGTCCTCTCACTCTTCCTCACCTCTGTCCCTCACTCTTCCTCACTCTTCCTCCCCCCTGCCCCACAGCGCCCCCCTCAGTCCAGCCCACAAAGACCACATGCACAAGCCCATGGAGGTGGCGGGTCCTGGGGGGAAGGCCACCATCATCCACGCCCAGTACAACACGCCCATCAGCATGTACTCCCAGGACTCCATCATGGACGCCATCGCAGGCCAGACCCAGGGCCAGACCCAGGGCCACACCCAGGGCCACACCCAGGGCCACACCCAGGGCCACACCCAAAGCCAGAGCCAGGGCATGGGGTAAGGCTGCATGGTCCCCCCCACACACACACAAGCACACAATGGTCATGGATCCAGAATTTGACCCTAATTTTTGATTGATTGATTGTATTTTGGTCGTCACAGCAACATGTCACAGTTTAAACATATGATAGAATATAAAGAACCATAAAGAGAAAAGGAAAAAGCAAGTACATTTTCATATTCTTTAAATATTTGAAACTTAAAGAGCGACTAAACACCTGTGCCCAGCCCGACTCCGCCCACATGAACATTTGAAAATGTTCTCTAAAAAGGGCGTTGCCCGAGGACCAAGAAGGGGGGCTTAGAGGTGGGCGTGGTCTGGGCTGTGATTGACAGCTCACTAGTCACACGAGAAAAAAAAAACAGACAATTGTCATTGCTGCTTAAAGCAATAGTTTACACCAGAAAGTCTCATTCCTTTGTTTACACACTAAGATAATTGTAGAGCTACACAACTGAACCTCAGACACACAATTATCTCAGCAGCACTGGCTTCAACTCATGTCATTTAATTTTAATCCACTAGATGTCGCCAGAATACTCCAACTGCTGCTGTGTGTGTGTGAGGGTTGGATGGTTTTATATCACTGACTCAGACAGACGTCACACACACCAACTGACACACACACACCAACTGACACACACACCAACTGACACACACACCAACTGACACACACACACCAACTGACACACACACACCAACTGACACACACACCAACTGACACACACACACCAACTGACACACACACCAACTGACACACACACCAACTGACGTCACACACACCAACTGACACACACACACCAACTGACACACACACCAACTGACACACACACCAACTGACACACACACACCAACTGACACACACACACCAACTGACACACACACCAACTGACACACACACACCAACTGACACACACACCAACTGACACACACACCAACTGACGTCACACACACCAACTGACACACACACACCAACTGACACACACACCAACTGACACACACACCAACTGACACACACACCAACTGACACACACACCAACTGACACACACACCAACTGACACACACACCAACTGACACACACACCAACTGACACACACACACCAACTGACACACACACACCAACTGACACACACACCAACTGACACACACACCAACTGACGTCACACACACCAACTGACACACACACACCAACTGACACACACACCAACTGACACACACACCAACTGACACACACACCAACTGACACACACACCAACTGACACACACACCAACTGACGTCACACACACCAACTGACACACACACACCAACTGACACACACACACACACCAACTGACACACACACCAACTGACACACACACACCAACTGACACACACACCAACTGACACACACACCAACTGACATCACACACACCAACTGACACACACACCAACTGACGTCACACACACCAACTGACGTCACACACACCAACTGACACACACACCAACTGACACACACACCAACTGACACACACACCAACTGACGTCACACACACCAACTGACACACACACCAACTGACACACACACCAACTGACACACACACCAACTGACGTCACACACACCAACTGACACACACACCAACTGACACACACACCAACTGACGTCACACACACCAACTGACACACACACCAACTGACACACACACCAACTGACGTCACACACACCAACTGACACACACACCAACTGACACACACACCAACTGACGTCACACACACCAACTGACACACACACACCAACTGACACACACACCAACTGACACACACACACCAACTGACACACACACCAACTGACACACACACCAACTGACGTCACACACACCAACTGACACACACACACCAACTGACACACACACCAACTGACACACACACCAACTGACACACACACCAACTGTCACACACACCAACTGACACACACACCAACTGACACACACACCAACTGTCACACACACCAACTGACATCACACACACCAACTGACACACACACACCAACTGACACACACACCAACTGACACACACACCAACTGACACACACACCAACTGACGTCACACACACCAACTGACACACACACACCAACTGACACACACACACCAACTGACGTCACACACACCAACTGACGTCACACACACCAACTGACTCACACACACCAACTGACGTCACACACCAACTGACGTCACACACACCAACTGACGTCAACACCAACTGACACACACACCAACTGACACACACACACCAACTGACGTCACACACCAACTGACGTCACACACACCAACTGACACACACACCAACTGACGTCACACACACCAACTGACGTCACACACCAACTGACACACACACCAACTGACACACACACACCAACTGACGTCACACACCAACTGACGTCACACACACCAACTGACACACACACCAACTGACGTCACACACACCAACTGACGTCACACACACCAACTGACACACACACCAACTGACGTCACACACACCAACTGACACACACACCAACTGACGTCACACACACCAACTGACGTCACACACCAACTGACGTCACACACACCAACTGACACACACACCAACTGACGTCACACACACCAACTGACGTCACACACACCAACTGACGTCACACACCAGCTGACGTCACACAGTATTACAGACCAATGAGAGGCCAGGACCAAATTCAAATGTAGTACCACTGAAAAGGTATAGGGGGCGCCACAGACGTTTTTAGGCTCAAAAGTGAGATTTTATCTAATCTGGACTAAAATGTCAAAAACCAGGCCAGGACATGTAGAGAGCACTAAACATATTTATGCAGTTTATGAGTTAAAAAAGTTGACTTGTTTAGTCGCTCTTTAAGATATTTTTTCAAATATTCTGTTAATTCTCTAACATTGTATCTTTTAGGAGGCCACACTCTGAAACCACTATGATTTAAGGTTTTATTTTGTGGTAATAAACTATTTGTAGATGCAACAGACTTTACTCACTTTCCTAAAAGCCTTTTTTGTTTTTCATGTGTAGAATCCAAACATGTTTTTTCTGCGTTTGCCCAAATCTCTTAGATCCAGATTCATTAATTTGCCATTTGCAGTAAAACCCCTTTGGAATACATTTGCAAAGTCCCCAGTGTGCACTAGACAAGTACATACATAAAAAACATTAAAATTACAGAAATAAAACAAACAAAACAGTGAACGATTGTCTTTGTGAAATTGATCTAAAACATTAAAGTTCTCTGTTTTCACTGATAATAAGTTGTTTGCATGTTCTGCCAGAGGGAAGAAGCTGGAACATGGCTTTTCCAGGGTGACCAGATAAGTCACTGATCAGTCTGATACCTAATGATCTCAGGTCTATGGTCTCAGGTCTGTGGTCTATGGTCTCAGGTCTATGGTCTCAGGTCTGTGGTCTCAGGTCTGTGGTCTCAGGTCTGTGGTCTCAGGTCTGTGGTCTCAGGTCTGTGGTCTCAGGTCTGTGGTCTCAGGTCTGTGGTCTCAGGTCTGTGGTCTCAGTTCTGTGGTCTGTGGTCTATGGTCTCAGGTCTGTGGTCTCAGGTCTGTGGTCTGTGGTCTCAGACTCTTGTTTGTCTCATGGCTGTGGTTCTTGCCTTGTTGCGCAGCGCATGCCGCCCCCTAGTGGCGTAGTATAGTATTGTATTTTTATGGCTGTAGAGGATCCTGCACTTGTGCTCAGCTGTTTTTACATTTCCTCCTTTAACCAAAAAAACATTTCCTGTTTGGATTCAGTGTCTGAACAGATCCTTCTCTCCTCTTCTTCCTCCAGTCCACAGACAACTCAGTTAAAGTCTGTTCTCTCAAACAGGACGCTCTGCTCGGACTCTCAGACAGATGAACGCTCTGGTGCCTCATCTTCTTCTCTGGCCGTTTGTAAAAACGCTGTCTTGACTTTATTTAACGTGTGGTGTTGATATTAAAGGTCTGAGCTCAAATGTTACAACTGTTTATAAAAAGAACTGAGACAGAAAACTCCAGAAACACACCTCAGGAAGAGACATGAGTTTGAGTTTTAAAGCATTAATGAAGATTCATTTTGTTCCAAATGTAATATGTTTCTAATCTGCTGTTGCTTCTTAGTAACCGCTGCACTGTGGAAAAAATCAACTATATCATATAAAGACCTATTTATTTCATTCTATATCTGTCTGTGACGTAATGACGCGGTCTGTCTCTGAGCCTGTGTGACATGTGTGTGTTGTGGCGCCCCCTTGTGTGTGGCTGCAGTATAGTCCCAGTTAGAGAGAGCCTTGTAGACAGCAGCTCTCCGGTGTACCAGGCCGTGCACAGGGCAGAGGCGGACCCCCAGCAGAACCAGGCCGGCCGCAGAACCACCTCCAGCTCCTCCGCCCAGTCTAGGAGCTTCCAGGCCCTAGTGACCCTGACCGGGACCGACTCAGGTAAGACTGCGGCTGTAGACCCAGGACTGAGGCTGTAGACCCAGGACTGAGGCTGTAGACCCAGGACTGAGGCTGTAGACCCAGGACTGAGGCTGTAGACCCAGGACTGAGGCCGTAGACCCAGGACTGCGGCTGTAGACCCAGGACTGAGGCCGTAGACCCAGGACTGAGGCTGTAGACCCAGGACTGAGGCCGTAGACCCAGGACTGAGGCCGTAGACCCAGGACTGCGGCCGTAGACCCAGGACTGAGGCTGTAGACCCAGGACTGAGGCTGTAGACCCAGGACTGAGGCTGTAGACCCAGGACTGAGGCTGTAGACCCAGGACTGAGGCTCTAGACCCAGGACTGAGGCTGTAGACCCAGGACCGAGGCTGTAGACCCAGGACTGAGGCTGTAGACCCAGGACTGAGGCTGTAGATCCAGGACTGAGGCCGTAGACCCAGGACTGAGGCTGTAGACCCAGGACTG
>OZ035835.1:40251386-40291386 GCA_964034765.1 Knipowitschia caucasica
AAACAGTTTGTTGAAAGGATAATGCTAAAGACCAAATGCTAACTGCTGCAGGTAACTGGTACTGGCTCTCACTCCAGGACCAGTCCAGGACCAGTCCAGGACCGGTCTAGAACCAGTCCAGGACCAGTCCAGGACCAGGACCATGAAAAGAGGGTTGTCACTGCCGTAGAAAGTTAGTCCCTTAATACCCTTAATTTATTTTAAAAGATGGAACTGCTCATAATTCTACAATAAAGGATTTTTATTAATAATAGTGATATAAAAATAAATCACAGACACAAAAAGTCACAAAGTTATAAAGATACAGACGCTGAGTCATTCCCACAGACGCTGAGTCATTCCCACAGACGCTGAGTCTTTCCCACAGACGCTGAGTCATTCCCACAGACGCTGAGTCATTCCCACAGACGCTGAGTCTTTCCCACAGACGCTGAGTCATTCCCACAGACGCTGAGTCATTCCCACAGACGCTGAGTCATTCCCACAGACGCTGAGTCATTCCCACAGACGCTGAGTCATTCCCACAGACGCTGAGTCATTCCCACAGACGCTGAGTCATTCCCACAGACGCTGAGTCATTCCCACAGACGCTGAGTCATTCCCACAGACGCTGAGTCATTCTTCCCCATCACAGGTACTTCACACTTCGATCCTTGTTCTAAATCTGATTGCGATGATCCCTTTTCTCCACAGTCCCTATGGTCCGCCTCCTCCCATGTACCAGGCGCCACAAGGCCCGCCCCCCCAGCAGTACCAGCCAATGCCACAGCAGTACCAGCAGCAGCCGCCTCCCATGGCCCCGCCCACTCAGCAGAGCTCAATCCAGATTCCACTTGGGTCCGTCCCACCCAAGGTCGTGAGCACGGCCTGCATCTACCCCTCCCAACCAGGTACGCGGTTAACTAATATATATATATATATATATATATATATATATTTAGCATATACATATATACACATCAGTATACATACAGACTCAGACCTGTCTCAGTCCATATACAGACTCAGACCTGTCTCAGTCCACATACAGACTCAGACCTGTCTCAGTCCACATACAGACTCAGACCTGTCTCAGTCCATATACAGACTCAGACCTGTCTCAGTCCACATACAGACTCAGACCTGTCTCAGTCCACATACAGACTCAGACCTGTCTCAGTCCACATACAGACTCAGACCTGTCTCAGTCCACATACGGACTCAGACCTGTCTCAGTCCATATACAGACTCAGACCTGTCTCAGTCCACATACAGACTCAGACCTGTCTCAGTCCACATACAGACTCAGACCTGTCTCAGTCCACATACAGACTCAGACCTGTCTCAGTCCACATACAGACTCAGACCTGTCTCAGTCCACATACGGACTCAGACCTGTCTGTCTTACCACCCTCAGGTGAGTGAATAATAACATTTCCCTGTGTTCCCACAGCTCCTGCCCTGGCCCCTCCCCAACCTCAGCCCTGCTCTCCAGCCCCTGTCCCCGCCCCTACCCCCTCCGCCCCCTCCCCCTCTAACCGCCCCCCCTGGGTGACCGATACCAACTTTGCCGACAAGTTCGACCCAGGCAAGATGACCACCATGACTTCAAAGGTGGTGCTCCCCCAGGGCGCCCCCCCTCCCCCTTCATACATCCCCAACCCCTCACCTGCTGGCCCCCATGCTCCCTCCGCCGGCCCCCCCGCTCCTAGCCCTGCCCCCGTGAACTCGAGCCCCGCCCCTTTCCTCCCAGTGGCCAGGGGCGTGGCTCAGCGCGCCGAGAGGTTTGCAGCCAGCAGCAGGACGCCTCTGTGCGGCGCCTGCAACAGCATCATCAGGTGAGGGAGGGGCTAATGCTAACAACAGCATCATCAGGTGAGGGAGGGGCTAATGCTTACAATGCTAACATCAGCATCATCAAGTGAGGGACGGGCTAATGCTAACACACAACGTCCTTTCATAAAATCTCAGGTCTGAGGAAAACCAGCCACAAAGACGTACATATATGTGGTCCTCATACTGTATGTGTGTGTTTCAAGGGCCCTCTGGTCCTCATACTGTATGTGTGTGTTTCAAGGGCCCTCTGGTCCTCGTACTGTATGTGTGTGTTTCAAGGGCCCTCTGGTCCTCATACTGTATGTGTGTGTTTCAAGGACCCTCTGGTCCTCATACTGTATGTGTGTGTTTCAGGGGCCCCTTCCTGGTGGCCCTGGTCCTCATACTGTATGTGTGTGTTTCAGGGGCCCCTCTGGTCCTCATACTGTATGTGTGTGTTTCAGGGGCCCTCTGGTCCTCGTACTGTATGTGTGTGTTCTCAGGAGCCCCTTCCTGGTGGCCCTGGTCCTCATACTGTATGTGTGTGTGTTTTAGGGGCCCCTTCCTGGTGGCCCTGGTCCTCATACTGTATGTGTGTGTTTTAGGGGCCCTCTGGTCCTCATACTGTATGTGTGTGTTTCAGGGGCCCCTTCCTGGTGGCCCTGGGCCGCTCCTGGCACCCAGAGGAGTTCCACTGTCATTACTGTCACATGTCTTTGGCCGACGTCAGCTTCGTGGAGGAACAGAACAACGTTTACTGCGAAAACTGCTACGAAGAGTTCTTTGCTCCGACCTGCGCTCGCTGCAACTGCAAGATCATGGGGGTGAGGCACATGATGAGGCACATGATGAGGCACATGAGGAGACACATGATGAGGCACATGATGAGGCACATGATGAGGCACATGATGAGGCACATGAGGAGACACATGATGAGGCACTTGATGAGGCACATGAGGCACATGATGAGGCACATGAGGCACATGAGGAGACACATGATGAGGCACATGATGAGGCACATGATGAGGCACATGAGGCACATGATGAGGCACATGAGGCACATGATGAGGCACATGAGGCACATGATGAGGCACATGAGGCACATGATGAGGCACATGATGAGGCACATGAGGAGACACATGATGAGGCACATGATGAGGCACATGATGAGGCACATGAGGCACATGATGAGGCACATGATGAGGCACATGATGAGGCACATGATGAGGCACATGAGGAGACACATGATGAAGCACATGATGAGGCACATGATGAGGCACATGATGAGGCACATGAGGCACATGATGAGGCACATGATGAGGCACATGAGGCACATGATGAGGCACATGAGGCACATGATGAGGCACATGATGAGGCACATGATGAGGCACATGAGGCACATGATGAGGCACATGATGAGGCACATGAGGCACATGAGGCACATGATGAGGCACATGAGGCACATGATGAGGCACATGAGGCACATGATGAGGCACATGAGGCACATGATGAGGCACATGATGAGGCACATGATGAGGCACATGATGAGGCACATGAGGCACATGATGAGGCACATGATGAGGCACATGAGGCACATGATGAGCCACATGAGGCACATGAGGCTCAGACACTGACTCACTAAACAACAGTTCATCAGGATCAGTGCCGTAGGAGAGCCGGTTTCATCTAGTTACTGTTTAATTTTACTTTAAGCTAATTCTGTTTAAATGTATCGTGTGTGTTGACCTCTGTGTGTGTGTGTGTGTGTGTTGACCTCTGTGTGTGTGTTGACCTGTGTGTGTGTGTGTGTGTGTGTTGACCTGTGTGTGTGTGTTGACCTCTGTGTGTGTGTGTGTGTTGCAGGAGGTGATGCACGCTCTGAGGCAGACGTGGCACACCACATGCTTCGTGTGCGCAGCCTGTGGAAAACCATTCGGGAACAGTCTCTTCCACATGGAGGACGGAGAGCCCTACTGCGAGAAAGGTGAGAGACCTACTGTGTAAGAGAGAGCCCTACTCCGAGAAAGGTGAGAGAGACCTACGGTGTGAGAGAGAGCCCAACGGTGTGAGAGAGACCTACTGTGTGAGAGAGAGCCCAACGGTGTGAGAGAGATCTACTGTGTGAGAGAGAGACCTACTGTGTGAGAGAGAGCCCTACTGTGTGAGAGAGAGACCTACTGTGTGAGAGAGAGCCCTACTGTGTGAGAGAGAGACCTACTGTGTGAGAGAGAGCCCAACGGTGTGAGAGAGACCTACTGTGTGAGAGAGACCTACTGTGAGAAAGGTGAGAGAGCCCTACTGCAAGACCTGCTATACACATATACATATACAGATATACACACACACACACATATACACACATACACACACACATACACACATACACATATACATATATAAATACACACATACACACACACACACACACATACATATATAAATACACACATACACACACACACACACACACACACATATACACACATACACACACACATACACATATACATATATAAATACACACATACACACACACACACACACACACATATACACACATACACACATATACACATACACACACACACACACATATACATACATACACACATATACACATACACACACACACATATACACACATACACGCACACACACACACACACACACATACACACATACACACATACACACACACACACATATACACATACACACACACACATATACACACATACACACACACACACACATACACACATACACACATACACACACACACACATATACACACATACACACATACACACATACACACATATACACACACAGTATATACTATGATGCCAATGTTGTGTTTTTGCCACATTATATTGTTCCACAACAAAAACAGACCTGGAGTTGTGTTTGAATCCGTTCATGCTGACATAACATGTAGCTCCGCCCCTTTTGTCTATAAGGTCTCAGTCTCAAAGTCACTGCACCACAATGACATCACACCTCAAAACAAAGCCACACGTCTGAGTTTGTGTCCGGTCATTTTCTAATAAAAAAGAAAAGAAAAGCAGAGGGCGCTACAGGCTTCACCCTCTGTTCTGTGGTTCCAGACTACATCGCCCTCTTCAGCACCAAGTGTCATGGCTGTGACTTCCCCGTGGAGGCCGGAGACAAGTTCATCGAGGCTCTAGGACACACCTGGCACGACACCTGCTTCGTCTGCGCCGTAAGACCCAGGACTGAGGCTCTAGACCCAGGACTGAGACTGTAGACCCAGGACTGAGGCCGTAGACCCAGGACTGAGGCCGTAGACCCAGGACTGAGGCCGTAGACCCAGGACTGAGGCCGTAGACCCAGGACTGAGGCTGTAGACCCAGGACTGAGGCCGTAGACCCAGGACTGAGGCCGTAGACCCAGGACTGAGGCTGTAGACCCAGGACTGAGACTGTAGACCCAGGACTGAGGCCGTAGACCCAGGACTGAGGCCGTAGACCCAGGACTGAGGCCGTAGACCCAGGACTGAGGCTGTAGACCCAGGACTGAGACTGTAGACCCAGGACTGAGGCCGTAGACCCAGGACTGAGGCCGTAGACCCAGGACTGAGGCCGTAGACCCAGGACTGAGGCTGTAGACCCAGGACTGAGGCTGTAGACCCAGGACTGAGGCCGTAGACCCAGGACTGAGGCCGTAGACCCAGGACTGAGGCTGTAGACCCAGGACTGAGGCCGTAGACCCAGGACTGAGGCTGTAGACCCAGGACTGAGGCTGTAGACCCAGGACTGAGGCTGTAGACCCAGGACTGAGACTGTAGACCCAGGACTGAGGCTGTAGACCCAGGACTGAGACTGTAGACCCAGGACTGAGGCCGTAGACCCAGGACTGAGGCCGTAGACCCAGGACTGAGGCCGTAGACCCAGGACTGAGGCCGTAGACCCAGGACTGAGGCTGTAGACCCAGGACTGAGGCCGTAGACCCAGGACTGAGGCTGTAGACCCAGGACTGAGGCTGTAGACCCAGGACTGAGGCCGTAGACCCAGGACTGAGGCTGTAGACCCAGGACTGAGGCTGTAGACCCAGGACTGAGGCTGTAGACCCAGGACTGGGGCTGTAGACCCAGGACTGAGGCTGTAGATCCAGGACTGAGACTGTAGACCCAGGACTGAGGCTCTAGACCCAGGACTGAGACTGTAGACCCAGGACTGAGGCTCTAGACCCAGGACTGAGGCTCTAGACCCAGGACTGAGGCTGTAGACCCAGGACTGAGGCCGTAGACCCAGGACTGAGGCCGTAGACCCAGGACTGAGGCCGTAGACCCAGGACTGAGGCTGTAGACCCAGGACTGAGGCTGTAGACCCAGGACTGAGGCTGTAGACCCAGGACTGAGGCTGTAGACCCAGGACTGAGGCTGTAGACCCAGGACTGAGGCTGTAGACCCAGGACCGAGGCTGTAGACCCAGGACCGAGGCTGTAGACCCAGGACCGAGGCTGTAGACCCAGGACCGAGGCTGTAGACCCAGGACCGAGGCCGTAGACCCAGGACTGAGGCCGTAGACCCAGGACTGAGGCTGTAGACCCAGGACTGAGGCCGTAGACCCAGGACTGAGGCCGTAGACCCAGGACTGAGGCTGTAGACCCAGGACTGAGGCTGTAGACCCAGGATTGAGGCTGTAGACCCAGGACTGAGGCCGTAGACCCAGGACTGAGGCTGTAGACCCAGGACTGAGGCTGTAGACCCAGGACTGAGGCTGTAGACCCAGGACTGAGGCTGTAGACCCAGGACTGAGGCCGTAGACCCAGGACTGAGGCCGTAGACCCAGGACTGAGGCCGTAGACCCAGTACTGAGGCTGTAGACCCAGGACTGAGGCTGTAGACCCAGGACTGAGGCTGTAGACCCAGGACTGAGGCTGTAGACCCAGGACTGAGGCTGTAGACCCAGGACTGAGGCCGTAGACCCAGGACTGAGACTGTAGACCCAGGACTGAGGCCGTAGACCCAGGACTGAGGCCGTAGACCCAGGACTGAGGCTGTAGACCCAGGACTGAGACTGTAGACCCAGGACTGAGGCCGTAGACCCAGGACTGAGGCTGTAGACCCAGAACTGAGGCTGTAGACCCAGGACTGAGGCTGTAGACCCAGGACTGAGACTGTAGACCCAGGACTGAGGCTGTAGACCCAGGACTGAGACTGTAGACCCAGGACTGAGGCCGTAGACCCAGGACTGAGGCTGTAGACCAGGACTGAGGCTGTAGACCCAGGACTGAGGCCGAGTACTGAGGCCGTAGACCCAGGACTGAGACTGTAGACCCAGGACTGAGGCCGTATCTGGACCAGAGAGAGACCAGATATTTAACAGATAATTAAGTTCTAAATAGTGAACTCAAAATTTTAATCTAACCCACAGGGAAAGTGTCAGTTAGTCGTTAGTGATGGTATGTCTGTATGGATTATGAGTCTGGACTATGAGGCTGGATTATAAATCTGGATCATGAGTCTGGATTATGAGGGTGGATTATGAGGCTGGATTATGAGTCTGGATTATAAATCTGGATTATGAGTCTGGATTATGAGGGTGGATTATGAGTCTGGATTATGAGTCTGGACTATGAGGCTGGATTATGAGGATTATGAGGTCACAGATTGAAAGGAAACGTCTTGATTGCAGGTGTGCCATGTGAACCTTGAGGGCCAGCCGTTCTACTCCAAGAAGGACAAGCCTCTGTGTAAGAAGCACGCTCACGCCATCAACGTCTAAGCCCCGCCCCCGCCGCCGGACGCCACGCTGCCTCCCATTTTATTGGATTACACGCTGGGAATCATCATGCTAGCTGCAGATTACCGAACCGTTAGCATGACATCTGCACCTGTGTCGTGGAGATCTGCGGCTGTTTACTTTTATATCCAGTGCTGAAACTGAAACGCCACACGAGGGTTCGAGTTTTATCTTGAATTGTTGTCACTTTTGAACGCAGTAATCCACGCCTTACTGATCTGAGAAACTATTTACGTTTTATTTATTTGTTATTTGCTTTTGAGACAACTTAAAGAACACGTATTATGCAGCACGAGTCTGGCATCATGCTGTGACAGAACATTCAAAGCCACTAGAAACTTCCGGACAATAAACCACTACTTTTCTCTATCTCTATGATCACTGCGGCTAATATAGCAATGCGGCTAATATAGCAATGCGGCTAATATAGCAATGCGGCTAATATAGCAATGCGGCTAATATGTGCACTTTCATTGTGGTAGAACTGTAAGCGCAGATTTAAAGACTTTAGTTTTTTGTAGCTACAGGACACTGGCTTGGAAGCTAACGCTGAATGAGCCATGGAAGCTAACGGTGAATGAGCCATGGAAGCTAACGGTGAATGAGCCATGGAAGCTAACGGTGAATGAGCCATGGAAGCTAACGGTGAATGAGCCATGGAAGCTAACGGTGAATGAGCCATGGAAGCTAACGGTGAATGAGCCATGGAAGCTAACGGTGAATGAGCCATGGAAGCTAACGGTGAATGAGCCATGGAAGCTAACGGTGAATGAGCCATGGAAGCTAACGGTGAATGAGCCATGGAAGCTAAGAATGTACAGGTGCGGCTAATAGTCCGAACAATACAGAAGTTGTAAAGAAACCATCCTCATAAATACCAGGAGCGTCTGGCCCTACCCATCTGTCTAAATGCTCTTGTCTCAAACTTGTTGCACAATGTTGAATTCTTACAATATTACGTCAAAGACAGAGGCGTTTTCTGGTTTTTTCAAAATAAAATGATTGTCTCGAAGCATCAGGGATCGCTCCTGATGAACTGTGCCTTCCCCTTTAACATTAGTGTAAGTATTGGCACATTCTAGTCATCTCTTACTCCAAATCCTCCTAAGACAGTGCATAGTAGGTGTTCTTTAAGTACAGTGTTTGGAAGCCTCCTGCTCCACACGTGTTACTAACAACATACAACATATATTTATTTACTATGAGTGATATATATATTTAAAGCTAATATATTCACACACATTTAGGGTGTAGTTTTGTGATTCCACTGTCGGACGTCTTCGTGTTTGTCGATTTCGAACAGTTTTCACGGTGATTTATAACGATTTTCTAAAATGACGAACAAAGGAATTGTCACGTTGATACGGACTCTGTGCCTTGGCCCAGTTTGTGTTTGGATCATGTTTTATACACAGCGTGAGTGAAACTGTGTCAGTATTCGATGGTGCTGTCGTCTGGGAAAAAGTGCTTTACTGTTCTTTGTGTTTGTTTGAAGTTACTAACGTCATATCGTGACTGAGGAGAAGCAAAACTCTTTTACAGATTGTTGTTGTTTTTGCTGCATTTCTTCAATAAATAGTGTTTCACAGATTTGTGGTCCAATGCTGTTCTACACGTGTCCACCAGCAGAGGGCGCCTCCGTGTGACTTTTAAATGAGTTTGATTAGAGCTGACTTTACATGAATTACATTTACCAACATTGAAAATAGCAGAGGTTGTTTACTCCCACTGCTACTCCTCACTTTGTTACTTTTATAGAAAATTATTATTATCATGGATTTGAATCTAAAATAAATAATATTAATAAAGCATTGGTTTCATATTATAATGTTATATAATCATTCACTCTGTACACAGTGTTGATAGACAACTACTGTAGCCACAGCTGCCCTGGGGCACACTGACAGAAGCGAGGTCTGTGCCATCGGCCCATTCACAGACACACCAGACTCATTCTAATGTGGGGGAAGTGTAGGCACAGGCCCACTGTTCCCAGAGGTCTCCCATCACAGTACTAACCAGGTCCTGTCCTGCTTAGCTTCAGAGGTTCTTCAGGATTTGGCTTTCACTGCAGTAAGTTTGAGTGGTTAGCCATGCTTCTAAGTTAAGATAAGCTTTAGGGTTCATTTCTTCATGTTTGTTTGTTGCTTATTTTCTTTATGGCACCACCTGAAATCCTGATCCTGGTGAAGCCTAAGCAGGACAGGGCCTGGTAAGCGCCGTGATGAGAGACCTACTCTTTTAATGACTCCGCGTCTGTGCATGATCTGCAGAACTTTTCTTGTCCAGGACTTGAAGAAGTTAATCTCAATGAGACTTTCCTGGTTCAATAAAGTTTCAATAAAAATGCTATCTTTTATCATAAATGTAGCCGTATTCTGTTGTTTGGAAAACACCTTTTTCATGGTCCTGGTCCTGGACTGGTCCTGGACTGGTCCTGGACCGGTCCTGGACTGGTCACTGTTTACAGCAGCTAGAATTTAGTCTTTAGCATTAGCCTTTCAACAAACTGTGCATTATTCCCGTGGTTTAGCACTTAGTAAAAGTGAATAAGGGGAAAACATTGTTTTAAAAAAAATGGTGGAAAAATAAACTTTTTGGGGGATTTCTCAGATTTCCTTTGGTTTGAATCGGAGCAGTCAAAACGACGGCTTTGGGAGTTCTAGCAGTTTCATAATTCCTAGTGTTAAATTTCCGGCGGACCGGAAACGTGTTGAGTCCGAAGTGGGACCTCCTCTCGCAGTGGGACATCCTCTCGCAGTGGGACCTCCTCTCGCAGTGGGACCTCCTCTCGCAGTGGGCCCTCCTCTCGCAGTGGGCCCTCCTCTCGCAGTGGGACCTCCTCTCGCAGTGGGACCTCCTCTCGCAGTGGGCCCTCCTCTCGCAGTGGGCCCTCCTCTCGCAGTGGGACCTCCTCTCGCAGTGGGCCCTCCTCTCGCAGTGGGACCTCCTCTGTGGCGGAGACGATCTGTGCAGCCGCTGCGTGTCTGCGGCATCAGTCCTCCGCACACAGATCCTCAGGAGGACAGAGCACACACACAGATCCTCAGGAGGACAGAGCACACACACAGATCCTCAGGAGGACACACACACAGATCCTCAGGAGGACAGAGCACACACACAGATCCTCAGGAGGACAGAGCACACACACAGATCCTCAGGCGGGCACACACACAGATCCTCAGGCGGGCACACACACAGATCCTCAGGCGGAGCACACACACAGATCCTCAGGCGGACACACACACACTCAGGCGGACACACACACAGATCCTCAGGCGGACAGAGCACACACACAGATCCTCAGGAGGACAGAGCACACAGATCCTCAGGAGGACAGAGCACACAGATCCTCAGGCGGGCACACACACAGATCCTCAGGCGGACACACACACAGATCCTCAGGCGGACACACACACACTCAGGCGGACACACACACAGATCCTCAGGCGGACACACACACAGAGCAGCGCCCTCTCTGCGGTGTTCCTGAAAACACACGACCGCTGGATAAAAAACAGACGAATATTGGATTTTACTCACGCTTTCACCGAGGACCCGACCATGGTCTGAGCTGAGGACGTGATCGAAAACAGCAGAGGTAAGATTTTTACTGGACCCAAAGTTGATTCCGAACCTGTGTCTGTGGAAAACACGCTCCTGACGAACCACGGACTGTCTGTGTCCTCTGCTCACATATATACACACACATATATATATATATATTTACATCAGCTTCATCACGTGACCAGTTTATTACGAAGAACTTTAAAAATTGTCTGAAGTTTTGGTCGTTCCTCTGCGGCCGTAGAACTGTGCCCACTGCAGCTGAAAACACTACAGTAGGTTATTATCATGTTTAAAGCCGTGTTCAGACTTTTATCATGTTTAAAGCCGTGTTCAGACTTTTATCATGTTTAAAGCCGTGTTCAGACTTTTATCATGTTTAAAGCCGTGTTCAGACTTTTATCATGTTTAAAGCCGTGTTCAGACTTTTATCATGTTTAAAGCCGTGTTCAGACTTTTATCATGTTTAAAGCCGTGTTCAGACTTTTATCATGTTTAAAGCCGTGTTCAGACTTTTATCATGTTTAAAGCCGTGTTCAGACTTTTATCATGTTTAAAGCCGTGTTCAGACTTTTATCATGTTTAAAGCCGTGTTCAGACTTTTAATCATGTTTAAAGCCGTGTTCAGACTTTTATCATGTTTAAAGCCGTGTTCAGACTTTTATCATGTTTAAAGCCGTGTTCAGACTTTTATCATGTTTAAAGCCGTGTTCAGACTTTTATCATGTTTAAAGCCGTGTTCAGACTTTTATCATGTTTAAAGCCGTGTTCAGACTTTTATCATGTTTAAAGCCGTGTTCAGACTTTTATCATGTTTAAAGCCGTGTTCAGACTTTTATCATGTTTAAAGCCGTGTTCAGACTTTTATCATGTTTAAAGCCGTGTTCAGACTTTTATCATGTTTAAAGCCGTGTTCAGACTTTTATCATGTTTAAAGCCGTGTTCAGACTTTTATCATGTTTAAAGCCGTGTTCAGACTTTTATCATGTTTAAAGCCGTGTTCAGACTTTTATCATGTTTAAAGCCGTGTTCAGACTTTTATCATGTTTAAAGCCGTGTTCAGACTTTTATCATGTTTAAAGCCGTGTTCAGACTTTTATCATGTTTAAAGCCGTGTTCAGACTTTTATCATGTTTAAAGCCGTGTTCAGACTTTTATCATGTTTAAAGCCGTGTTCAGACTTTTATCATGTTTAAAGCCGTGTCAACTTTATCGTTTAAAGCCGTTCAGACTTTTATCAGTTAAAGCGTGTTCAACTTTATCATTTAAAGCCGCTGTTCAGACTTTTATCATGTTTAAAGCCGTGTTCAGACTTTTATCATGTTTAAAGCCGTGTTCAGACTTTTATCATGTTTAAAGCCGTGTTCAGACTTTTATCATGTTTAAAGCCGTGTTCAGACTTTTATCATGTTTAAAGCCGTGTTCAGACTTTTATCATGTTTAAAGCCGTGTTCAGACTTTTATCATGTTTAAAGCCGTGTTCAGACTTTTATCATGTTTAAAGCCGTGTTCAGACTTTTATCATGTTTAAAGCCGTGTTCAGACTTTTATCATGTTTAAAGCCGTGTTCAGACTTTTATCATGTTTAAAGCCGTGTTCAGACTTTTATCATGTTTAAAGCCGTGTTCAGACTTTTATCATGTTTAAAGCCGTGTTCAGACTTTTATCATGTTTAAAGCCGTGTTCAGACTTTTATCATGTTTAAAGCCGTGTTCAGACTTTTATCATGTTTAAAGCTGTGTTCAGACTTTTATCATGTTTAAAGCCGTGTTCAGACTTTTATCATGTTTAAAGCCGTGTTCAGACTTTTATCATGTTTAAAGCCGTGTTCAGACGGAGGCGGCTGATGTCTTTGATGTTAAAAAGCCGCATTCCTCTGAGAACTTTGAGTTTTTACAATATACATTTGTTTTATTTCTGTTTTGTTCTGTGTTGGTTTACATTTGATTTAAAACACTTAAAAGAGGTTTTTAGCCGGTTTAGATCAGAGGTAGTTTTCTAAGCATTCGTGTGAAGCTAACAGTTAGCATCGCGTTAGCTTCACTTTTATCAATCAGACCAAACTCTTCAGTGTTTTCCACTTCTCCAAACACACGGCTGGATTTGTTTATTTTTTAGCATTATTTACGACATATTTTCGTTGGTAACTGACTGTTATTCCACTGTGAAAATACTTATGTTACTATTATGGACAAACCTGGTCAATCTAAAACCATCAAAAACAAACTGCAAAACACAACATATAAAAATGTAATCTGACAAATATATTTATTATACATGTGTTTTATGCACTAGATTATACAGAATTTATACTTCTTTATTATTATGAAGCTAGAGGTTTTATACTAGCTTCTTTGTTATGCTAAAGCTAGATTTTATTTTATTTTACTATAGTTATTGTATATTTATCTTGTACTGTGTGTTCTGTAATATCAGTTTTGTGTCTCTTTCTGCTGGTGTGTGTGTCTCTCTCTGCTGGTGTGTGTGTCTCTTTCTGCTGGTGTGTGTGTCTCTTTCTGCTGGTGTGTGTGTCTCTTTCTGCTGGTGTGTGTGTCTCTTTCTGCTGGTGTGTGTGTCTCTTTCTGCTGGTGTGTGTGTCTCTCTCTGCTGGTGTGTGTGTCTCTCTCTGCTGGTGTGTGTGTCTCTCTCTGCTGGTGTGTGTGTCTCTCTCTGCTGGTGTGTGTGTCTCTCTCTGCTGGTGTGTGTGTCTCTCTCTGCTGGTGTGTGTGTCTCTCTCTGCTGGTGTGTGTGTCTCTCTCTGCTGGTGTGTGTGTCTCTCTCTGCTGGTGTGTGTGTCTCTCTCTGCTGGTGTGTGTGTCTCTCTCTGCTGGTGTGTGTGTCTCTCTCTGCTGGTGTGTGTGTCTCTCTCTGCTGGTGTGTGTGTCTCTTTCTGCTGGTGTGTGTGTCTCTTTCTGCTGGTGTGTGTGTCTCTCTCTGCTGGTGTGTGTGTCTCTCTCTGCTGGTGTGTGTGTCTCTCTCTGCTGGTGTGTGTGTCTCTCTCTGCTGGTGTGTGTGTCTCTTTCTGCTGGTGTGTGTGTCTCTTTCTGCTGGTGTGTGTGTCTCTCTCCGCTGGTGTGTGTGTCTCTTTCCGCTGGTGTGTGTGTCTCTTTCCGCTGGTGTGTGTGTCTCTCTTTGCTGGTGTGTGTGTTTCTCTTTGCTGGTGTGTGTGTCTCTCTTTGCTGGTGTGTGTGTCTCTTTCTGCTGGTGTGTGTGTCTCTCTCTGCTGGTGTGTGTGTCTCTCTCTGCGGGTACCTGTGTGTGTGTGTGTGTGTGTCTCTCTCTCTGCTGGTACCTGTGTGTGTGTGTGTGTATCTGTGTGTCTCTCTCTGCTGGTACCTGTGTCTGTGTGTGTCTCTCTCTCTGCTGGTACCTGTGTCTGTGTGTGTCTCTCTCTGCTGGTACCTGTGTGTGTCTCTCTCTGCTGGTACCTGTGTGTGTCTCTCTCTCTGCTGGTACCTGTGTGTGTCTCTCTCTCTGCTGGTACCTGTGTGTCTCTTGGCTCAGACTTATCATCATGGTTTACACAAAGGGTTAAAGTGTTTCCAGAATCACACTTTGATCATTGACCCGAGAGTGAGAGCGTTTACACACATTTATAATCAGTTATTTTATGATTTAAAAACACTTCATAAATCCAGATTCAACATCAGACTAATGGGGTCTAGTTTTACCCCTGATCGCGGAGCTCTGGTCTGACATTTTCAGGAAGAACACCTCCATGTATCCAACCTGTTCCTCCTGACACACATTTGGTGTTGAAGATTTTCTCAGATGTTTTGATTGACCTTTGCCACATGGTTTGGATGCAGTTTGATGGTACTACAGACCGAGCCTTAATGCACAGACCGAGCCTTAATGCACAGACCGAGCCTTAATGCACAGACCGAGCCTTAATGTACAGACAGAGCCTTAATGCACAGACCGAGCCTTAATGCACAGACCGAGCCTTAATGTACAGACAGAGCCTTAATGCACAGACAGAGCCTTAATGCACAGACAGAGCCTTAATGTACAGACCGAGCCTTAATGTACAGACCGAGCCTTAATGTACAGACCGAGCCTTAATGTACAGACCGAGCCTTAATGCACAGACCGAGCCTTAATGCACAGACCGAGCCTTAATGCACAGACAGAGCCTTAATGCACAGACCGAGCCTTAATGTACAGACAGAGCCTTAATGTACAGACCGAGCCTTAATGTACAGACCGAGCCTTAATGTACAGACCGAGCCTTAATGCACAGACCGAGCCTTAATGCACAGACCGAGCCTTAATGTACAGACCGAGCCTTAATGTACAGACCGAGCCTTAATGTACAGACCGAGCCTTAATGTACAGACCGAGCCTTAATGCACAGACAGAGCCTTAATGTACAGACCGAGCCTTAATGTACAGACCGAGCCTTAATGTACAGACCGAGCCTTAATGTACAGACCGAGCCTTAATGCACAGACCGAGCCTTAATGCACAGACAGAGCCTTAATGCACAGACAGAGCCTTAATGCACAGACAGAGCCTTAATGCACAGACCGAGCCTTAATGTACAGACCGAGCCTTAATGCACAGACCGAGCCTTAATGCACAGACCGAGCCTTAATGCACAGACAGAGCCTTAATGTACAGACCGAGCCTTAATGTACAGACCGAGCCTTAATGTACAGACCGAGCCTTAATGCACAGACAGAGCCTTAATGCACAGACAGAGCCTTAATGTACAGACCGAGCCTTAATGTACAGACCGAGCCTTAATGTACAGACCGAGCCTTAATGTACAGACCGAGCCTTAATGCACAGACCGAGCCTTAATGTACAGACCGAGCCTTAATGCACAGACCGAGCCTTAATGCACAGACCGAGCCTTAATGCACAGACCGAGCCTTAATGCACAGACCGAGCCTTAATGCACAGACAGAGCCTTAATGCACAGACAGAGCCTTAATGCACAGACAGAGCCTTAATGCACAGACAGAGCCTTAATGCACAGACAGAGCCTTAATGCACAGACCGAGCCTTAATGTACAGACCGAGCCTTAATGTACAGACCGAGCCTTAATGTACAGACCGAGCCTTAATGCACAGACCGAGCCTTAATGCACAGACCGAGCCTTAATGCACAGACCGAGCCTTAATGCACAGACCGAGCCTTAATGCACAGACCGAGCCTTAATGCACAGACCGAGCCTTAATGCACAGACCGAGCCTTAATGTACAGACCGAGCCTTAATGCACAGACCGAGCCTTAATGTACAGACCGAGCCTTAATGCACAGACCGAGCCTTAATGCACAGACCGAGCCTTAATGCACAGACCGAGCCTTAATGCACAGACCGAGCCTTAATGCACAGACAGAGCCTTAATGCACAGACAGAGCCTTAATGCACAGACAGAGCCTTAATGCACAGACAGAGCCTTAATGCACAGACAGAGCCTTAATGCACAGACCGAGCCTTAATGCACAGACCGAGCCTTAATGCACAGACCGAGCCTTAATGCACAGACCGAGCCTTAATGTACAGACCGAGCCTTAATGTACAGACCGAGCCTTAATGCACAGACCGAGCCTTAATGCACAGACAGAGCCTTAATGTACAGACCGAGCCTTAATGCACAGACCGAGCCTTAATGCACAGACCGAGTAAGTAAGGTTAATAAATGTTTTATTATATGACTCGTCTGTGTCTTTACCAATGCTTTTGAGATATTTGTGAAGTATGTTCATGACCGACTTGGTTTTGTGTGATACGCGCTGTGGACAGATTGTCATGGTAACGGTCCGAGGTGGGAAAATATCAGACCGGTAATCAGCCAATCAGAGCGCGCGTACGGTCCAAGTCATATAAAAAAGTCTGTTATTAAGTATAGAGGGTATAATGTAAGATTATTCTGCAGATCTGTCTGTTCTAAATCTTTGGAGATACTTGGAAAAGGGCGAGAGGCTCCAGGTTAGAGCCCTGCACTTGAGCCCTAGGCCCGAGGACCGGGCTTCGGACCGATGACCGTATAATGACCTCGGACACGGGCTCGGGCACTTAGTCATTTTCAGAGATTTACAAACACACACTGAATACAGCGTTCTCTCAATGGGCGTTCACACCGGACTTAACTTCGGCGTCAAAAGCGTCAGGTTTGCATTGAAAGTGAATGGTGAAGCGCGTCAGGTGAAGCCAAGGGGCCCGGTGTCACTTGGCGCGCGTCAAAAGCTTTTTGAAGCTTTTGGTCTGAACGCGCCTTCACACTGTAGTGTTTGTTGTTCTGTCGAGTGTTGTCATTGACGACAGCGTTACCTTCAAGGGTGTTGTAGTTTATTGCAGCTGTGTATCATACAGCTGGGCCTGTGTTCATATCAGTGCGCCGCACTGTATATACTAAGCTACAACATTGTTATTGGAGGTAAACAAAAAAAGTCGTGCTTGATACGGGCTTCGGGTCTGAGAATTCAGAAACCATGTCGGGCCGGGCCGGGCGCGGGTCCAAATAATCGGCCCATGCAGAGCTCTACTCCAGGTGCTGCTGAGGTTGGAGACCCCTGGGGGAAATGATGGTCTGTCCCGAGGTCTGTCCCGAGGTCTGTCCCGACAGAGCAGAACATAAAGAATCAGACACGACATGGAGTCATTATTTACCTTTTACTTTATAGATTAAGATCCTTCCTTTGTCCCACAGTGGAGAAATGTCAGTGTTGCATCACAAGTTACAGAACAGTTGGAAAGAGGAGCACACGGCACAACAATAGCTGTACTCATTAAGAACAAGTATAATCTCTATTTTATACATTTTAGTACCAATCAAACCAGAGCATTGCCACAGACGTCCATGCTGGTCTCTCTCTGGTCTCTCGCTGGTCTCTCGCTGGTCTCTCGCTGGTCTTTCGCTGGTCTCTCGCTGGTCTCTCGCTGGTCTCTCGCTGGTCTCTCGCTGGTCTCTCGCTGGTCTCTCGCTGGTCTCTCTGTGGTCTCTCGCTGGTCTTTCGCTGGTCTCTCTCTGGTCTCTCTCTGGTCTCGCTCTGGTCTCGCTCTGGTCTCTCGCTGGTCTCTCGCTGGTCTCTCGCTGGTCTCTCTCTGGTCTCTCGGTGGTCTCTCGGTGGTCTCTCGGTGGTCTCTCGCTGGTCTCTCGCTGGTCTCTCGCTGGTCTCTCGCTGGTCTCTCGCTGGTCTCTCGCTGGTCTCTCGCTGGTCTCTCTCTGGTCTCTCGCTGGTCTCTCTGTGGTCTCTCGCTGGTCTCTCGCTGGTCTCTCGCTGGTCTCTCTCTGGTCTCTCGCTGGTCTCTCTCTGGTCTCTCGGTGGTCTCTCGCTGGTCTCTCTGTGGTCTCTCGCTGGTCTCTCGCTGGTCTCTCTCTGGTCTCTCGCTGGTCTCTCGCTGGTCTCTTGCTGGTCTCTCTCTGGTCTCTCGGTGGTCTCTCGCTGGTCTCTCTGTGGTCTCTGCTGGTCTCTCGCTGGTCTCTCGCTGGTCTCTCTCTGGTCTCTCGCTGGTCTCTCTGTGGTCTCTCGCTGGTCTCTCGCTGGTCTCTCGCTGGTCTCTCTCTGGTCTCTCTCTGGTCTCTCGCTGGTCTCTCTCTGGTCTCTCGGTGGTCTCTCGCTGGTCTCTCTGTGGTCTCTCGCTGGTCTCTCTCTGGTCTCTCTCTGGTCTCTCGCTGGTCTCTCGCTGGTCTCTTGCTGGTCTCTCTCTGGTCTCTCGGTGGTCTCTCGCTGGTCTCTCTGTGGTCTCTGCTGGTCTCTCGCTGGTCTCTCGCTGGTCTCTCTCTGGTCTCTCGCTGGTCTCTCTGTGGTCTCTCGCTGGTCTCTCGCTGGTCTCTCGCTGGTCTCTCTCTGGTCTCTCTCTGGTCTCTCGCTGGTCTCTCTCTGGTCTCTCGGTGGTCTCTCGCTGGTCTCTCTGTGGTCTCTGCTGGTCTCTCTCTGGTCTCTCGCTGGTCTCTCGCTGGTCTCTTGCTGGTCTCTGAACATGGCCGCTGCAGACCAGGGCGGGGCATTACACATGGTATTATCCATATGCCGGGCAGCTGTGCATTCCTCTGCTCAGCCTTGGATCTGAGTTACAGAAATAACAGAGGGACCGTGGGCGAGGGCGGCCGCGACCACAACAACACCGTGGACCCTCTTCACACTTTTATCCTCTCTCATCGGGACTGGTTTGGTTTCTACTCTTTAGGAATGCGGTAAACCCGGAAGTAACCATAAACATTGGTAGAACATTTCAGGACAAGGATCTGGTTATGGATTTAGGTCCAGGTTATACTTCACTCACTGCTTTGTTCACTTCTCATGTAGTTCCAGAGACTTCTAGTTTTGAAGTAGCTAGCCTTACTGTTAGCGGCCCAGCTGTTAGCGGCCCAGCTGTTAGCGGCCCAGCTGTTAGCGGCCCAGCTGTTAGCGGCCCAGCTGTTAGCGGCCCAGCTGTTAGCGGCCCAGCTGTTAGCGGCCCAGCTGTTAGCGGCCCAGCTGTTAGCGGCCCAGCTGTTAGCGGCCTAGCTGTTAGCGGCCTAGCTGTTAGCGGCCCAGCTGTTAGCGGCCTAGCTGTTAGCGGCCCAGCTGTTAGCGGCCTAGCCACTTCGCAGCGAAATCTTTGGAAACTAACTTTTATTTTCTGTCTATTTTCTAATTGTTGGGGCGACAGTAGCTCAGTTGGTAGAGCATTGGCCTTAAGGCCAGAAGGTCGTGGGTTCAATTCCCACCTCTACACCTTCTCCACCGACTCCCACTGATGACTGCTGTCGTTGTGTCCTTGGGCAAGACACTTAACCCCACTTTGCCCAAAGCCCCCGCTGGAAGATCTCAGCTCCTGTGGACTCACCACCTGCAGAGGGTCAGTGAGGGGCTGGTGCTATGAGACTTGGGTGGCATCTCTGACTGCCACCCCCCTGACCCAGAAATGGATTCAAGGGTAGAAAATGGATGGATGGATAATTGTTTAATATTCGGTTTATATTCAATTATCAAAATTCGAACTCAAAGCCTTAGTGTGGGACTAGCTGAAACAATACTGCAGCCTTCATTAACAAAACTAAGTCATTCTCATCTAAGTGTAAATCACAAGTATTTCTAATCTTCTAATTCTTTACTTTTCACATTATTTTGCTCCAGTAGGTGATACTGAATTACATCTTAAGGCAGGCTACCAGTCCCTGGCCCACAGGTTGAAACACACTGAGGCTCATGTCTGTGAGAACGACCACGTCTGGGGCAGAAACAACAAATTACATCATTCTTACCAACCTGCAGTTTATTATATTCTGTTTTTTAAGTTCCATTTGAAAAAGTGTGTGACATTGTTCCATCACATTCATGAATATGTTCGAAGTTCCACTGTTTTTAATCACTTTTATAAACCAATGCTTGGATTGAAGTCATTTTTATCTTAACTTTCTCAGTCTTGTCTTGAGCCGTAAATGATAAAATAATGCTTCTGCAACAAGAACAAAGACTTATTTCACTGATAAATCTGAAAAATAATCAGATAAAGAGACTTTTCAGACACAGAACAGAAGGAAGAGCACAAGGGAATATTAAACTTTAGAATAATGACGAAGCAAAGTCTAAAATACTGTAAGCTCTACGTTTACGTCTGTAAGCGCTACGTTTACGTCTGTAAGCTCTACGTTTACGTCTGTAAGCTCTACGTTTACGTCTGTAAGCTCTACGTTTACGTCTGTAAGCGCTACGTTTACGTCTGTAAGCTCTACGTTTACGTCTGTAAGCGCTACGTTTACGTCTGTAAGCTCTACGTTTACGTCTGTAAGCTCTACGTTTACGTCTGTAAGCTCTACGTTTACGTCTGTAAGCGCTACGTTTACGTCTGTAAGCTCTACGTTTACGTCTGTAAGCGCTACGTTTACGTCTGTAAGCTCTACGTTTACGTCTGTAAGCTCTACGTTTACGTCTGTAAACTCTACGTTTACGTCTGTAAACTCTACGTTTACGTCTGTAAGCTCTACGTTTACGTCTGTAAGCTCTACGTTTACGTCTGTAAGCCCTACGTTTACGTCTGTAAGCTCTACGTTTACGTCTGTAAGCTCTACGTTTACGTCTGTAAGCTCTACGTTTACGTCTGTAAGCTCTACGTTTACGTCTGTAAACTCTACGTTTACGTCTGTAAGCTCTACGTTTACGTCTGTGGGTAAATGTATTTCCCTCTTGTGCCAGATGTCGGTGTTAGCATCACGAGGCTAATCGTGACAAAGTGACATGTGAGCGCTGCAGTGTTTGTTGTACAGTCTGACAGCAGCAGGAAGGAAGGACCTGCAGAACCTCTCCCTCACACAGCGAGGGTGGATCAGTCTGTCACTGAAGCTGCTCTCCAGAGTAGACTGTGTCCTGCAGGGGGCGACAGTCACGGTCCACACAGATCAGGAAAGTCCAACTCTGTCTCACTGCACAATACTGAAATGATTTCCCTTTTTCTTTATCGCAGGAACTTGCTGCATTGATGGTAGGCTGCTACAGTGGCACGTTCTACTTCATTATAAAGCCTATTTTCTCTGGAAAACAACCGTACAATTGTATCTGTTCTGACGTGTTCACAGAAAAGTAATTAAAAGTTCTAGTTACTAAGTTAAATATAAAAACACTATCATTATCGGCCCAGTTGTGGTTTAATCCAAGCCTTCTACTGTTTCTAAATCTATGTTCAGGGTCAGTCTCCTTTAAGCACAGCCCCACACCTGTACGGCTCTGTCACATGACCTCTGCGTGTTCAGGAATGTCTGACCTCTGACCCTGTGGCTTTCTGACTGATAAAAAGGGGCATAAATGCGGCCGGGTCACATGACTTGACCTCACCAAAAGCAGCATATAGTTTGATTTATCGCCTGGCTTTGGGCAGTTAATCACACTCAGCCATAGATCAGTCTGCTCAGCTTTTATACATGTGAAGAAGAGAGAGCCACAAACTCTGCTGTTTTATTCTTTGATGTTTTGAAGTAGATACTTTGCTTCTTCTTCTTCTTTCCAGGCCTTTCTTAAAACTACTACATTTCATCTTTGCCTGCGCTCGCTGCCAGTCGTGTGGTCCCTAAACTGTTGGTACGAGACACAATACAGAACTTGTGTAATCCCGTCACCAATAACCAATGGATTACACAGATTTATCTCTACTTTAAGGACATTAGTTTCTGGACCATAAGCTGTAATAATGTTGTTTAAGTTCCTGTAACTCTTGTATTGGTGCTGCTGGATGTATTTAACGGAAAGGCCATGGAAACAGCTGTGGATCTCCAGAGCTGATGCTGGAGCACACATTCCTGCTTCCCCTGTGTTTATGTGAACAGCAGAGAGAGAAGTGTGTGATGAGGAGTTTATGGACTTATTGTTTGTCATTTCCTTGAGGCCTTTCAACAGAAGACTATTTACTGACTGATAAAAAGCCAGAAAGTCCTGAACACTATTGGGGCCATTTTTGTTGTCGAGGTAAAATCTTGTATTGACAGATTTTTAAAGCTACAATCTGTAAATCATTATCGTTATGTGAAAGCTAACCCAGAATACACCCATTTTAATAATCGGCAACAGAAGCCAAACAGACATGATATACACTGGTGTCCCACTGTATAAACTTAAATCATCTCTATCCCTGCTCAGCCGTCGCCAGTTCTTCATATCAAACCAATCCATATGGTTTTGCTCTCTCCTTTGCTCACAGTTCCTGGCCTCTCCACGTCTCTCACTTTGGCCTCTCCCGGGAGTCTGCTCTGAGGGCTCCTTCTTTTCCATCCCTCCTCCTCTTTTTCTCTTCTCTCTTTTGACTCCTTGGCGTTCTTCCCTCACCTTCTGCAGCCCGGGAGGATCAGATTACCCCAGGAGGAGGGAGGAGGGAGGAGGGAGGAGGGAGCTGGTCTTGGAGAGGCTGCAGCAGAGGTATAAGGAGGGGGGTGTGCAGGAGATCGAGTTTCACATCTGCCTCCCCCTCCTCCCCCTCCTCCCCCAGCGGCCTGGAGACAGAGTGGCTGAGTCTGGGAGGAAAACATGCAATCCACCCTCCCTCGCGCCTCCACCACCTCCAGCAGATAAATAAAGGCAGTAAAGGGAGGCACAGAGAGACGATTCTTCAGCCGCCCGCCTCCGTCCCCACGCCGTCACTATACTCACGCTGTTTTCATTTCAAACCCAGCTCTGAAATGAAGAAAACCTGTGCAGAGACAGTGGGCCTCTCTCTGGTGGGCCTCTCTCTGGTGGACCTCTGAGGGTCTGAGGGTCCAGTATCGATATTCCAGAGGACAGCTGGACGGAGGCCTATGCTCTGTGATTAGATCTGTCTGGATTACAGCAGACTTAAGGCCAGAGTAACACAATCTAATGCGGCTGGAGAGGCTGGAGCAGATCAGTCTGAAGTGGTCAGCGCCGCACACTTGGCATTTTTATTGTTAGAAAGAGAAAAGGGATAACGTGAACTCATTGACCGCCATTGACGTAGTTGTCGGACACCGGTGATTACTTCAACGGGGATTACAGAAGAACAAAACTAGGTAGAAACCAACTTATTTCTGCTGATCAAAGTAGAGCGTCCAATCTTTCAGAATCTGGTTTCATATTGTACAGTGTCAGAGCTCACATTATTCTGTGGTGAAATCATCAAAAACATCAAAAAAGTGATTCATCTCTGGCACATTCTTAATTAATTACTGACATGCATAGATAAAACCAACTCAAGGACTTTTTATACTTCCATTGGCAAAACTAGAAATTGTATAACCCCTTCCTACAAGTTTAATTTTTCCCGACTTCCTACTGTGAGATTTCATAACACTTTGAAGCAACTTTTGTTAAAGTTAAACTCATTATTCTATCAATGTGCAGAAGCCAGTACTTTTCCCTTGTTGTGTCTATCTGAAGGCCAAGCTACATGGCACTGTGGCAGCTGCTGATTGGAGGTCTCCATGCCAACGCTCTGTATAATACACTTACATTCTGTTGTATCTGTGATCGTGTGCTTTGTTCGTGCTGTCTCTACCATCCACAATAAAACTTGTCTTCTGTCTGAATTAAAGACGCGACCCCAGACTATGTCATCTTCTTCACAACCTTTAGCTTGTTTTAGTCCTGTACCTTTAGCTTGTTTTAGTCCTGTACCTTTAGCTTGTTTTTGTTATGTCCCGGTCTGCTGCACACTGGGGACCCTTGCACGTGTATTCCAATGTGGTTTTACTGCAAACGGCAAATAGTCAGAATCTGGCTGTTTGATCTGGAGCCATGAAACTGCTCCTCCTCCTCTTCCTCCTCGGCCTCAGTCTGATGGAGCAGATCAGTTTCTCTGAGTGAAGGTCACGGAGACGTCCTTTAATCCATCGATCTGGTTGTAAATACACTCTGCTCCTGGAGTGAATAATTCAGAACCCTCAGAACCCTCTGCTCCGTCCTGGAGGCGGGACCTCATTCTGTCCCGTATCGCCGTGGTTACAGCAGTGTTGTTGTTGGTGTGCCTTGGAAATCTATTTAAGTATGGAAATTAGATCTATAAAAGTGATCTGGCCTTCTTTAGGTCACAACAACCCGACTGTAGCTGCTACGACTGTATCTGCTACGACTGTGTATCTGCTACGACTGTGTATCTGCTACGACTGTATCTGCTACGACTGTATCTGCTACGACTGTATCTGCTACGACTGTATCTGCTACGACTGTATCTGCTACGACTGTATCTGCTACGACTGTATCTGCTACGACTGTGTATCTGCTACGACTGTATCTGCTACGACTGTGTATCTGCTACGACTGTGTATCTGCTACGACTGTGTATCTGCTACGACTGTATCTGCTACGACTGTATCTGCTACGACTGTATCTGCTACGACTGTGTATCTGCTACGACTGTGTATCTGCTACGACTGTGTATCTGCTACGACTGTGTATCTGCTACGACTGTGTATCTGCTACGACTGTATCTGCTACGACTGTATCTGCTACGACTGTATCTGCTACGACTGTATCTGCTACGACTGTGTAGCTGCTACGACTGTATCTGCTACGACTGTATCTGCTACGACTGTGTAGCTGCTACGACTGTGTATCTGCTACGACTGTGTATCTGCTACGACTGTATCTGCTACGACTGTATCTGCTACGACTGTATCTGCTACGACTGTATCTGCTACGACTGTGTAGCTGCTACGACTGTGTAGCTGCTACGACTGTGTAGCTGCTACGACTGTGTAGCTGCTACGACTGTGTAGCTGCTACGACTGTGTAGCTGCTACGACTGTATCTGCTACGACTGTGTATCTGCTACGACTGTGTATCTGCTACGACTGTGTATCTGCTACGACTGTGTATCTGCTACGACTGTGTATCTGCTACGACTGTGTATCTGCTACGACTGTGTATCTGCTACGACTGTGTATCTGCTACGACTGTGTATCTGCTACGACTGTGTATCTGCTACGACTGTGTATCTGCTACGACTGTGTAGCTGCTACGACTGTGTAGCTGCTACGACTGTGTAGCTGCTACGACTGTGTAGCTGCTACGACTGTGTAGCTGCTACGACTGTGTAGCTGCTACGACTGTGTAGCTGCTACGACTGTGTATCTGCTACGACTGTGTATCTGCTACGACTGTGTATCTGCTACGACTGTGTATCTGCTACGACTGTGTATCTGCTACGACTGTGTATCTGCTACGACTGTATTCCAATGGGGTTTTACTGCAAATGGCAAATGAATGAATCTGAAGGTCCCGTGTCAGAGGTTAATCTTAGTCTTTTTCATGTTGTGTTTTATGAAATTAACTTTAATTCTCTGTAATGTGTGTGTTTACATGTTTGTATTTATGTTTAGGACCCCTCGTAAATGAGATCGTCTCCGGGGTTTTCCTTAATAATTAATAAACTAAAGTAGTCCACATTCAGCTGCACATGTCTGCTGTGACTCTATGATGTCTGTGACTCTATGATGTCTGCTGTGACTCTGATGTCTGTGACTCTATGATGTCTGCTGTGACTCTATGACGTCTGCTGTGACTCTATGATGTCTGCTGTGACTCTGATGTCTGTGACTCTCTGATGTCTGTGACTCTATGATGTCTGCTGTGACTCTATGATGTCTGTGACTCTATGATGTCTGCTGTGACTCTATGATGTCTGTGACTCTTTGATGTCTGTGACTCTATGATGTCTGTGACTCTATGATGTCTGTGACTCTATGATGTCTGCTGTGACTCTGATGTCTGACTCTATGATGTCTGCTGTGACTCTATGTCTGTGACTCTATGATGTCTGCTGTGACTCTATGATGTCTGTTGTGACTCTGATGTCTGTTGTGACTCTATGATGTCTGCTGTGACTCTATGATGTCTGACTCTATGATGTCTGACTCTATGATGTCTGCTGTGACTCTGATGTCTGTGACTCTATGATGTCTGTGACTCTGATGTCTGTGACTCTATGATGTCTGACTCTATGTCTGCTGTGACTCTATGATGTCTGCTGTGACTCTATGATGTCTGCTGTGACTCTATGATGTCTGATGTGACTATGATGTCTGCTGTGACTCTATGATGTCTGTGACTCTATGATGTCTGACTCTATGATGTCTGTGACTCTATGATGTCTGTTGTGACTCTATGATGTCTGCTGTGACTCTATGATGTCTGCTGTGACTCTATGATGTCTGTGACTCTATGATGTCTGCTGTGACTCTATTATGTCTGTGACTCTATGATGTCTGCTGTGACTCTATGATGTCTGCTGTGACTCTATGATGTCTGATGTGACTCTATGATGTCTGCTGTGACTCTATGATGTCTGTGACTCTATGATGTCTGACTCTATGATGTCTGTGACTCTATGATGTCTGTTGTGACTCTATGATGTCTGCTGTGACTCTATGATGTCTGCTGTGACTCTATGATGTCTGCTGTGACTCTATGATGTCTGTGACTCTATGATGTCTGCTGTGACTCTATGATGTCTGCTGTGACTCTATGATGTCTGCTGTGACTCTCTGATGTCTGTGACTCTATGATATCTGCTGTGACTCTATGATGTCTGTGACTCTATGATGTCTGTGATTCTATGATGTCTGTGACTCTATGATGTCTGCTGTGACTCTATGATGTCTGTGACTCTATGATGTCTGTGATTCTATGATGTCTGTGACTCTATGATGTCTGCTGTGACTCTGATGTCTGACTCTATGATGTCTGCTGTGACTCTATGTCTGTGACTCTATGATGTCTGCTGTGACTCTGATGTCTGACTCTATGATGTCTGCTGTGACTCTATGATGTCTGCTGTGACTCTATGATGTCTGTTGTGACTCTATGATGTCTGTTGTGACTCTATGATGTCTGTTGTGACTCTATGATGTCTGTTGTGACTCTATGATGTCTGCTGTGACTATGATGTCTGTGACTCTATGATGTCTGTTGTGACTCTATGATGTCTGTTGTGACTCTATGATGTCTGCTGTGACTATGATGTCTGTGACTCTATGATGTCTGTGACTCTATGATGTCTGCTGTGACTCTGATGTCTGTGACTCTATGATGTCTGTGACTCTATGATGTCTGACTCTATGTCTGTGACTCTATGATGTCTGCTGTGACTCTATGATGTCTAAAAGTAAAATCTTTGGCTTTAACGTAATAAAGAAGCTAGTATAGCTCCTGTGTATTCTAGTGCAGACATAAACAGTAGCATGTTAGCATGTTAGCATGTTAGCGTTTAGGACAATAACAAAGTCTTGGTAGCAGCTCAAATAGATGTTACAGAATGTGATATTATAGAACATGGAGGACCATCAGCGTTCTCCCTGGTGCCACTGACACATGGTTCTTCATTGCACTGTCTGACATTATTGCTCAACTTAAAAACGTTATTGTCCCTAAGGTGAAAATAGTTTGCAACAGAATAAATACTACTAACAAGACAATGATTACAATAATCCCAGTGAGTGTGTTTGAGAGAATATCTTAATCCAGATTAGTGTCACAGACATTTGCCTCTGACTTGTTTCAAACCACTTCTGTTTTGGACGGACAGGTTTCCTCTGCACACGTGACTTTGGGTGGATCACTTACATTCTATTCATGGGTCTATCTCAGTAAAAGTTTTAGGGCTGGTTTTGTTGAAAGAACTGAGCCAGAAACAAACTGCATCTTGGTCCATTTCCTCTTCTTTTGTCTTTAATTCTGTGTTTGCTGCTTCTTGAATCTCCCTGAATCACAACAGTATTTATCACCTGCTCAGATCAGAGAATAAACCGTTCAGACTCAGAGAAACACAGACAGGGACATAATGTGGATCTGCGTCAGAGAGAAACCCTGCTGCCCTCGTCTGTTGCGCCTCAAACACAGACCTCTTCATTCCTGACCCATGACCTTTGAACTCACCCTGTGCGTCTCCTTCCATCTGGATTAAATTTACCATATCACGATACAGACAGTCTGTTATTCTGACATATCACGATACAGACAGTCTGTTATTCTGACATATCACGATACAGACAGTATGTGATGAACCACAGACGCGTGAACCACAGACGCGTGAACCACAGACGCGTGAACCACAGACGCGTGAACCACAGACGCGTGAACCACAGACGCGTGAACCACAGTAGAAAGCAGCTCGACTGGTTTCTCTGCTCTGACTCGAGGAATCCAGCTGCAACTGTTGCAAACATCACACAGCGTTTTAGTGTAAAGTGACATCACTGTGAACAGTGGTTCTCAAAGTGGGGGGCGCAGGACGAGTGCATGGCACTGTTAGCACTGTTAGCACTGTTAGCATAACACACACACACTTTGGACACATTACAATCTGCAGTTAGGGCTGAGGTGTGTTTTAATTACCATGTGTGAGAAACTGCAATGGACTCAGATGGACCCCCCCTCAAAACAAAATGTGTTTAATGGGGGAGGGGGGAGGGGGGGGTATGTTATCTACAGCACCCTCATGTCCCTCATCTCCCTGTTGTGGAGCAAGAACATGTGACATCACTTTACAGCTCATTGTGAAGGCTCTGGCTTCAGCTGTTCAGGATTTATAACCATCAGTCGAAGTCTGTGACATGTTCATCCCACTCTGAGGAGCACAGGGACTGGCCTCCTGCTGGGACTCTGAGGAGCACAGGGACTGGCCTCCTGCTGGGACTCTGAGGAGCACAGGGACTGGCCTCCTGCTGGGACTCTGAGGAGCACAGGGACTGGCCTCCTGCTGGGACTCTGAGGAGCACAGGGACTGGCCTCCTGCTGGGACTCTGAGGAGCACAGGGACTGGCCTCCTGCTGGGACTCTGAGGAGCACAGGGACTGGCCTCCTGCTGGGACTCTGAGGAGCACAGGGACTGGCCTCCTGCTGGGACTCTGAGGAGCACAGGGACTGGCCTCCTGCTGGGACTCTGAGGAGCACAGGGACTGGCCTCCTGCTGGGACTCTGAGGAGCACAGGGACTGGCCTCCTGCTGGGACTCTGAGGAGCACAGGGACTGGCCTCCTGCTGGGACTCTGAGGAGTACAGGGACTGGCCTCCTGCTGGGACTCTGAGGAGCACAGGGACTGGACTCCTGCTGGGACTCTGAGGAGCACAGGGACTGGCCTCCTGCTGGGACACTGAGGAGCACAGGGACTGGCCTCCTGCTGGGACTCTGGCCTCCTGGGTTTCAGATCCATGCAGCTCGGACGTGGAGCAGTCTTCCTGAGGTTGTGAGACAGTCATCCGAACATATTAAAAACTATATTGTTAGTTCATGTAGTTTTGAATAGTGTTCACCTGACTCTCCTGAGCAGAATATGTATTTTTATACGTACTCTTAGCTTTCACCTGCTGGTTGTTCTGTCTGTGGAGGTGACTGACTGGGTCTGTAGCGTCTGTGGGTCTGTAGCGTCTGTGGGTCTGTAGCGTCTGTGGGTCTAAGCATCTGTGGGTCTGTCTCAAAGCTTGCTTCCTAGTTCACATGCAGGTTTATTTGTATAGCACAGTTCATACACAAGGCAACTCAAAGTGCTTAACAGTCCCTGTGCTCCTCAGAGTCCCAGCAGGAGTCCAGTCCCTGTGCTCCTCAGAGTCCCAGCAGGAGGCCAGTCCCTGTGCTCCTCCCAGCAGGAGGCCAGAGTCTGTTCATACGACTCTAACATGTCACAGATGTACGTTTGTTTGAGGCCTTTGAGAGCTTCTTTAAAGTCTCTTCTCTGAGCCACAGGATGGAGATTATTTTTCTTTTTGTGACCGTTGAAAATGTGGGCGTGGAGTTTGATAAGACCCTCGCCCATAATATCTTTCAGGGTCTTTGTTTCAACTCTCGCAGAACTTGGCTGCTCACGCACACACAGATGAGACGAAGTGTAAATGTTGTGCCCAGTCTGCATTATTCTGTGGGATCTGGGTGTGAAGTGGACTGACGTCTGCTCCTCTGAGAACATAAAGACCCCTTTGAGGAGCAGCCACTGAAAAGACCCTCTGTGCCTCAGCGAGTCTGCAGCTGGGACAAACAACCTGCAAACACATCCACAGTGGTCTAATGACGGAGCCCTGAGGCACCCCTCCCTCACCGAGGCCAGGGAAGAGCCACACACACCGAGGCCAGGGAAGAGCCACACACACCGAGGCCAGGGAAGAGCCACACACACCGAGGCCAGGGAAGAGCCACACACACCGAGGCCAGGGAAGAGCCACACACACCGAGGCCAGGGAAGAGCCACACACACCATCACCGAGGCCAGGGAAGAGCCACACACACCGAGGCCAGGGAAGAGCCACACACACCATCACCGAGGCCAGGGAAGAGCCACACACACCGAGGCCAGGGAAGAGCCACACACACCGAGGCCAGGGAAGAGCCACACACACCGAGGCCAGGGAAGAGCCACACACACCGAGGCCAGGGAAGAGCCACACACACCGAGGCCAGGGAAGAGCCACACACACCGAGGCCAGGGAAGAGCCACACACACCGAGGCCAGGGAAGAGCCACACAACACCGAGGCCAGGGAAGAGCCACACACACCGAGGCCAGGGAAGAGCCACACACAGGATCCAGAGAAATCATTTTGAATTTTAAGATCGAGCAGAGCTAGAGCAGGTTGTTGAAATGATTTGGTGGAGGTGTTTTTTGCCAAAGTAAAGGTCTGATGATGATGATGATGATGATGTGTAGCACTGTCCTAACCAGGTTTTTTTTTGCCGTTTATTCTTTTATGGTAATTTCAGAGACGGGCTCCTAATGTTGTTTCAAATCAAATCTGTAAACTATAGTTCTAGCATTACAATATCAGGTTTTAGTACTTTTTATTTATTTTTTATATGTACTATTTTATTTATGTTAGTTCCTACTGCAACACTGACATTTCCCCAGAGTGGGACGGCTCGGGTTCATTTCTAGATTAAATATTGTGTATTTTCTTTCAGGTTTGACTGCACTGCCTCATGGAGCTGTGTATCCACCTCCACTTCGCTCACAGAGCCGTCCACCAGGTACTGCCTTACACACGTATATATACTGCCTTACACACGTATATATACTGCCTTACACACGTATATATACTGCCTTACACACGTATATATACTGCCTTACACACGTATATATACTGCCTTACACACGTATATATACTGCCTTACACACGTATATATACTGCCTTACACACGTATATATACTGCCTTACACACGTATATATACTGCCTTACACACGTATATATACTGCCTTACACACGTATATATACTGCCTTACACACGTATATATACTGCCTTACACACGTATATATACTGCCTTACACACGTATATATACTGCCTTACACACGTATATATACTGCCTTACACACGTATATATACTGCCTTACACATGTATATATACTGTCTGACACGTGTATATATACTGTCTGACACATGTATATATACTCCCTTACACACGTATATATACTGTCTGACACATGTATATATACTGCCTTACACACGTATATATACTGTCTGACACATGTATATATACTGCCTTACACACGTATATATACTGTCTGACACGTGTATATATACTGCCTGACACATGTATATATACTGCCTTACACACGTATGTATATATACTGCCTGATACATGTATATATACTGCCTTACACACGTATGTATATATACTGCCTGATACATGTATATATACTGCCTGACACATGTATATATACTGCCTTACACACGTATATATACTGTCTGACACATGTATATATACTGCCTGATACATGTATATATACTGTCTGACACATGTATATATACTGTCTGACACATGTGTATATATACTGGACATGTATATATACTGTCTGACACATGTATATATACTGGACATGTATATATACTGCCTGACACATCTATATATACTGCCTGACACATCTATATATACTGCCTGACACATGTATATATACTGCCTGACACATGTATATATACTGCCTGACACATGTATATATACTGTCTGACACATGTATATATACTGTCTGACACATGTATATATACTGGACATGTATATATACTGCCTGACACATCTATATATACCGCCTGACACATGTATATATACTGCCTGACACATCTATATATACTGTCTGACACATGTATATATACTGCCTTACACATGTATATATACTGAGACTGTCTTACACATGTATATATACTGAGACTGCCTTACACATGTATATATACTGAGACAGACTGCTCGTACTAAAGTAGAAACACTGAGAGGAGATTAACCTCTGACCTGAGGCACAGCCGGCCAATCAGAGGGCTTCCTGCTCCTTAATTGCTGTGATTGGGTCATTTGAGCTGTCATTCATTTTGATTAATTGCATTGGAGCAGGAAGAGCTGTGATTACCCTGAGACCAGGGGGAGAGACCAGGGGGAGAGACCAGGGGGAGAGACCAGGGGGAGAGACCAGGGGGAGAGACCAGGGGGAGAGACCAGGGGGAGAGAGACCAGGGGGAGAGAGACCAGGGGGAGAGAGACCAGGGGGAGAGAGACCAGGGGGAGAGAGACCAGGGGGAGAGAGACCAGGGGGAGAGAGACCAGGGGGAGAGAGACCAGGGGGAGAGAGACCAGGGGGAGAGAGACCAGGGGGAGAGCGCGAGACCAAAGGAGGACATGTGGATATGCTAACAGCTTCTTTCAGCTGTTCTCAGTCTAGTCTTGTTTTGAACCTGTTTTTGTTGAGAATTGTTCCTGTATTTTTAAGCTTGTTTTCAGTCAGTCTTTGTCTGCTGCTCACTGGGGCCTCTTGCACGTGTATTCCACTGTGGTTTTACTGCAGATGAGTCTGGCGTACGTGTGTCCCTCCATGTTGGGAACAGTTGTGCCCCTATGTGTTTGTTTTTGAAATACTGCCTTTGTTCCATCTCCGCTGTCTCTGGGACAGGCCACATGTGAGACTGTACTTTCTAGTCCCCAAGTCGGTTTGCTAAGGCTGGGAACTGGTAAAAATGTAAGGATTAGATAGTGATTCTTAACATATCGCAATACAGTGTGTGATTCTGTGATATATCGTGATTCATGTCCCTCAAAGACTTAACTTCATAGTCACAGAAACCTCAGATGGAAACAGAGAAAACTCACAGAAAACACTCAAGTGAAACAGAACATCACCCAAATAAATATCACAATACTTTGGTACTCTATATATTTAATTTAGTGGTAAATATCGCGATACTTTCCCCAAAGTCGATTCTTTGTCCTCGAGTCGATTCTTTCGTCTGAGTCGATTCTTTCGTCTGAGTCGATTCTTTCGTCTGAGTCGATTCTTTCGTCTGAGTCGATACTTTCGTCTGAGTCGATACTTTCGTCTGAGTCGATACTTTCGTCTGAGTCGATACTTTCGTCTGAGTCGATACTTTCGTCTGAGTCGATACTTTCGTCTGAGTCGATACTTTCGTCTGAGTCGATACTTTCGTCTGAGTCGATACTGTCGTCTGAGTCGATACTGTCGTCTGAGTCGATACTTTCGTCTGAGTCGATACTTTCGTCTGAGTCGATACTTTCGTCTGAGTCGATACTTTCGTCTGAGTCGATACTTTCGTCTGAGTCGATACTTTCGTCTGAGTCGATACTTTCGTCTGAGTCGATACTTTCGTCTGAGTCGATACTTTCGTCTGAGTCGATACTTTCGTCTGAGTCGATACTTTCGTCTGAGTCGATACTTTCGTCTGAGTCGATACTTTCGTCTGAGTCGATACTTTCGTCTGAGTCGATACTTTCGTCTGAGTCGATACTTTCGTCTGAGTCGATACTTTCGTCTGAGTCGATACTTTCGTCTGAGTCGATACTTTCGTCTGAGTCGATACTTTCGTCTGAGTCGATACTTTCGTCTGAGTCGATACTTTCGTCTGAGTGAGTCGATACTTTCGTCTGAGTCGATACTTTCGTCTGAGTCGATACTTTCGTCTGAGTCGATACTTTCGTCTGAGTCGATACTTTCGTCTGAGTCGATACTTTCGTCTGAGTCGATACTTTCGTCTGAGTCGATACTTTCGTCTGAGTCGATACTTTCGTCTGAGTCGATACTTTCGTCTGAGTCGATACTTTCGTCTGAGTCGATACTTTCGTCTGAGTCGATACTTTCGTCTGAGTCGATACTTTCGTCTGAGTCGATACTTTCGTCTGAGTCGATACTTTCGTCTGAGTCGATACTTTCGTCTGAGTCGATACTTTCGTCTGAGTCGATACTTTCGTCTGAGTCGATACTTTCGTCTGAGTCGATACTTTCGTCTGAGTCGATACTTTCGTCTGAGTCGATACTTTCGTCTGAGTCGATACTTTCGTCTGAGTCGATACTTTCGTCTGAGTCGATACTTTCGTCTGAGTCGATAGTTTCTCCTGAGTCGATAGTTTCTCCTGAGTCGATAGTTTCTCCTGAGTCGATAGTTTCTCCTGAGTCGATAGTTTCTCCTGAGTCGATAGTTTCTCCTGAGTCGATAGTTTCTCCTGAGTCGATAGTTTCTCCTGAGTCGATAGTTTCTCCTGAGTCGATAGTTTCTCCTGAGTCGATAGTTTCTCCTGAGTCGATAGTTTCTCCTGAGTCGATAGTTTCTCCTGAGTCGATAGTTTCTCCTGAGTCGATAGTTTCTCCTGAGTCGATAGTTTCTCCTGAGTCGATAGTTTCTCCTGAGTCGATAGTTTCTCCTGAGTCGATAGTTTCTCCTGAGTCGATACTTTCCCGTCACTAAAGTTGGCAGGTCATGAATAACAATCAGCAGTTTCATTGATTTATTTCCTGTGCTTGAGGAGGACTGTTGTCCACATTTCTAGGAACCCAATATTCCAATTCCGTCTGCATTTACAGGCGTCACAGTGTGGTGCTGGTTTGTGTGTGGTGCTGGGAGCGTTTGTGAGTGTGTGTGTGTGTGTGTGTGTGTAAAGTTTGTGTGCGTGTGTCTTGAGGCCTCACTGACAGACTGGGAGCAGAGCCGGCCAGTCTGCAGCTCCCAAATCACTGCCATATGTGCACACCACACCATACTCTCACTCACACACTATACGCACACACACGCACCCACACACTATACGCACACACACACACACACACTATACGCACACACACGCACCCACACACTATACGCACACACGCACACACACACGCACACGCACAACACACACACACCATACGCACACACTACACGCACACGCGCACACACACACAGACACTGTCACACACAGACAGACACACCACACCCCCCCTTCACTGAGAGCAGACCAAATCTGCATGTAGGACTAGGAGACGGACTAGGAGACGGACTAGGAGACGGACTAGGAGACGGACTAGGAGACGGACGAGGAGACGGACGAGGAGACGGACTAGGAGACGGACTAGGAGACAGACTAGGAGACGGACGAGGAGACGGACGAGGAGACGGACGAGGAGACGGACTAGGAGACAGACTAGGAGACGGACGAGGAGACGGACGAGGAGACGGACTAGGAGACGGACGAGGAGACGGACGAGGAGACGGACGAGGAGACGGACTAGGAGACGGACGAGGAGACGGACGAGGAGACGGACTAGGAGACGGACTAGGAGACGGACTAGGAGACGGACTAGGAGACGGACTAGGACGGACTAGGAGACGGACTAGGAGACGGACTAGGAGACGGACGAGGAGACGGACGAGGAGACGGACTAGGAGACGGACGAGGAGACGGACGAGGAGACGGACGAGGAGACGGACGAGGAGACGGACGAGGAGACGGACAGGAGACGGACTAGGAGACGGACTAGGAGACTGACTAGGAGACTGACTAGGAGACTGACTAGGAGACGGACTAGGAGACGGACTAGGAGACGGACTAGGAGACGGACTAGGAGACGGACTAGGAGACGGACTAGGAGACGGACTAGGAGACGGACTAGGAGACGGACGAGGGAGAAGGAGACGGACTAGGAGACGGACTAGGAGACGGACTAGGAGACGGACTAGGAGACGGACTAGGAGACGGACTAGGAGACTGACTAGGAGACGACTAGGAGACGACTAGGAGACGACAGGAGACGGACTAGGGAGACGGACTAGGAGACGGACTAGAGACGGACTAGGAGACGGACTAGGAGACGGACGAGGACGACGGACGAGGAGACGGACGAGGAGACGGACGAGGAGACGGACGAGGAGACGGACAGGAGACGGACTAGGAGACGGACTAGGAGACGGACTAGGAGACTGACTAGGAGACTGACTAGGAGACGGACTAGGAGACGGACGAGGAGACGGACTAGGAGACGGACTAGGAGACGGACTAGGAGACGGACTAGGAGACTGACTAGGAGACGACTAGGAGACGGACTAGGAGACGGACTAGGAGACGGACTAGGAGACGACTAGGACGGAAGGAGACGGACTAGGAGACGGACTAGGAGACGGACTAGGAGACGGACTAGGAGACGGACTAGGAGACGGACAGGAGACGGACGAGGAGACGGACTAGGAGACGGACGAGGAGACGGACGAGGAGACGGACTAGGAGACGGACGAGGAGACGGACGAGGAGACTGACTAGGAGAAGGACGAGGAGACGGACTAGGAGACGGACTAGGAGACGGACTAGGAGACGGACTAGGAGACGGACTAGGAGACTGACTAGGAGACTGACTAGGAGACTGACTAGGAGACGGACGAGGAGACAGGACTAGGAGACGGACTAGGAGACGGACTAGGAGACGGACTAGGAGACGGACTAGGAGACGGACTAGGAGACGGACTAGGACGGACTAGGAGACGGACGAGGGAGACGGACTAGGAGACGGACGAGGAGACGGACGAGGAGACGGACTAGGAGACGGACGAGGAGACGGACGAGGAGACTGACTAGGAGGAAGGACGAGGAGACGGACTAGGAGACGGACTAGGAGACGGACTAGGAGACGGACTAGGAGACGGACTAGGAGACGGACTAGGAGACGGACTAGGAGACGGACGAGGAGACGGACGAGGAGACGGACTAGGAGACGGACGAGGAGACGGACGAGGAGACGGACTAGGAGACTGACTAGGAGACGGACTAGGAGACGGACGAGGAGACGGACTAGGAGACGGACTAGGAGACGGACTAGGAGACGGACTAGGAGACGGACTAGGAGACGGACTAGGAGACGGACTAGGAGACGGACTAGGAGACGGACGAGGAGACGGACGAGGAGACGGACGAGGAGACGGACGAGGAGACGGACGAGGAGACGGACTAGGAGACTGACTAGGAGACTGACTAGGAGACTGACTAGGAGACGGACGAGGAGACGGACTAGGAGACGGACTAGGAGACGGACTAGGAGACGGACTAGGAGACTGACTAGGAGACTGACTAGGAGACTGACTAGGAGACGGACTAGGAGACGGACTAGGAGACGGACTAGGAGACGGACTAGGAGACGGACTAGGAGACGGACTAGGAGACGGACTAGGAGACGGACTAGGAGACGGACTAGGAGACGGACGAGGAGACGGACTAGGAGACGGACGAGGAGACGGACGAGGAGACGGACTAGGAGACGGACGAGGAGACGGACGAGGAGACTGACTAGGAGAAGGACGAGGAGACGGACTAGGAGACGGACTAGGAGACGGACTAGGAGACGGACTAGGAGACGGACTAGGAGACTGACTAGGAGACTGACTAGGAGACTGACTAGGAGACGGACGAGGAGACGGACTAGGAGACGGACTAGGAGACGGACTAGGAGACGGACTAGGAGACGGACTAGGAGACGGACTAGGAGACGGACTAGGAGACGGACGAGGAGACGGACTAGGAGACGGACGAGGAGACGGACGAGGAGACGGACTAGGAGACGGACGAGGAGACGGACGAGGAGACTGACTAGGAGAAGGACGAGGAGACGGACTAGGAGACGGACTAGGAGACGGACTAGGAGACGGACTAGGAGACGGACTAGGAGACGGACTAGGAGACGGACGAGGAGACGGACGAGGAGACGGACGAGGAGACGGACTAGGAGACGGACGAGGAGACGGACGAGGAGACGGACTAGGAGACGGACGAGGAGACGGACGAGGAGACGGACTAGGAGACGGACTAGGAGACGGACGAGGAGACGGACGAGGAGACGGACGAGGAGACGGACGAGGAGACGGACTAGGAGACGGACGAGGAGACGGACTAGGAGACGGACTAGGAGACGGACTAGGAGACGGACTAGGAGACGGACTAGGAGACGGACTAGTAGTAGTTTCAAACACGCCTCAAACACTTAACTGTGTATTTTAACGTTTCATTTTTGTTCCTTGTTCTTGAACTGATGAGTTCTTCTGTGAAGTGTGTCCAAGAAAGCACTGTTTAAGTGATTAATTATTATTATTATTTTATTTATTCTGCCTTTTATAAACATAACATCTTCTGTCACATGTTTTCAGAAAGTCTTCACGATTAGGACCTTATTATTTTAACTTTAGCATTTAAACTATCATGAGGTTCTGTTGATGCCTCTGTGACCAAAGTAATCACAGGTTTATGATAATTATCTGATTTCTGTTGTTTTTAAGTGTTTTTCTAACCCTGCTGAGACGGACTCTGTGGGGAACTAAAGGAGCTTATCATAATCCGGGCCGGGCCGTGATACCATGTTTTTATCAGTGGTGTCTAAAAAGCAGATACTAGATTGAACTAATTCATTTACATTTTAAGTGCTAACATTTGATACGTTTGATTTTTTGCTTATTTTTGTGAAGTCATGCTGTACCAAAGCGATGTTCAGGACAGGCTCATGAGGGCTTTTGATTGGTCCTTCTCTATCATGTGTACCTTTCCATTGGAATCACTGTAATGGGAATTTAAGGGAATTATCTGGAATTAACCGTGAATTTTCATAAGTGTAAGGTTGGCCACAGTTGAGGAAAGTGTATTTTAGTTGAATCTGAACTAAAACAAACAGATGCCATTCCTCAGTCACATGGACACAGATCTGATGTTCTGCTGCGATGGAAGTGGTGGGCGGAGCTTTGATGCTAACGAGTTTAAGCTAGCAGCTGTTGGTGGAAAGTGTTCCTCTGAGATCCTCTAAAACATCTGCTCAGACTCACAAGGATTATTATTCATATTATTATGTTATTAACCAGTTACAGTCATAGGAGAAACTCAGGCTGGAGCCACACTGTGTCAGTCCTGGTTTAGTCCTGCTTTAGTCCTGGTTTTAGTCCTGGTTTAGTCCTGCTTTAGTCCTGCTTTAGTCCTGGTTTTAGTCCTGGTTTAGTCCTGGTTTTAGTCCTGGTTTAGTCCTGGTTTAGACCTGGTTTAGTCCTGCTTTAGTCCTGGTTTTAGTCCTGGTTTAGTCCTGGTTTAGTCCTGGTTTTAGCCCTGGTTTAGTCCTGGTTTAGTCCTGGTTTTAGTCCTGGTTTAGTCCTGCTTTAGTCCTGGTTTTAGTCCTGGTTTAGTCCTGGTTTAGACCTGCTTTAGTTCATGTTTAGTTTTGGTTGTTTTCGAGGGTCTTC
>OZ035835.1:40296386-40308886 GCA_964034765.1 Knipowitschia caucasica
CTCTCTCTCCGGTCTCTCTCTGGTCTCTCTCTGGTCTCTCTCTCTGGTCTCTCTCTCTGGTCTCTCTCTCTCTGGTCTCTCTCTGGTCTCTCTCTAGTCTCTCTCTGGTCTCTCTCTGCTCTCTCTCTCTGGTCTCTCTCTCTGGTCTCTCTCTGGTCTCTCTCTCTGGTCTCTCTCTGGTCTCTCTCTGGTCTCTCTCTGGTCTCTCTCTGGTCTCTCTCTGCTCTCTCTCTCTGGTCTCTCTCTCTGGTCTCTCTCTGGTCTCTCTCTGGTCTCTCTCTAGTCTCTCTCTAGTCTCTCTCTGGTCTCTCTCTGCTCTCTCTCTCTGGTCTCTCTCTCTGGTCTCTCTCTGGTCTCTCTCTCTGGTCTCTCTCTGGTCTCTCTCTGGTCTCTCTCTGGTCTCTCTCTGGTCTCTCTCTGCTCTCTCTCTCTGGTCTCTCTCTCTGGTCTCTCTCTGGTCTCTCTCTCTGGTCTCTCTCTAGTCTCTCTCTGGTCTCTCTCTAGTCTCTCTCTAGTCTCTCTCTGGTCTCTCTCTGCTCTCTCTCTCTGGTCTCTCTCTCTGGTCTCTCTTTGGTCTCTCTCTGGTCTCTCTCTGGTCTCTCTCTGGTCTCTCTCTCTGGTCTCTCTCTCTGGTCTCTCTCTCTGGTCTCTCTCTCTGGTCTCTCTCTCTGGTCTCTCTCTCTGGTCTCTCTCTCTGGTCTCTCTCTCTGGTCTCTCTCTGGTCTCTCTCTGGTCTCTCTCTGGTCTCTGGTCTCTCTGGTCTCTCTCTGGTCTCTCTAGTCTCTCTCTGGTCTCTCTCTGGTCTCTCTCTGGTCTCTCTCTGGTCTCTCTCTGGTCTCTCTCTGGTCTCTCTCTGGTCTCTCTCTCTGGTCTCTCTCTGGTCTCTCTCTGGTCTCTCTCTGGTCTCTCTCTGGTCTCTCTCTCTGGTCTCTCTCTCTGGTCTCTCTCTGGTCTCTCTCTCTAGTCTCTCTCTGGTCTCTCTCTGGTCTCTCTCTGGTCTCTAGTTTCTTTCCATTGTCACTGCTGTTAAAGAATGGTGTTGGTTCTTTCCCGTCTTTGGCCTGAGGAGGATGTTGTTGAAGAAGTCGCGGGTGTCGTGTTGTAAAGTTCCACTGCCCCCTACTGGCCGGGTGTGAACTACACACTAGAGCAATCATGCTAGCTGTGACTGACAGGTCTGTGTGTTTGACAATCGATGTCTCTATAGAGATGGAGATCTGTCTCTACATCTACAGTCTACCAGAGTCTCTGGTGTTTGTGATCCTGTGGTCCTCTGGTTTAAAGCTGAGATTCCTGGTACGATGCTGAGGAGTCTCCGCTGCCCTCTGTGCTTCTCTCTTTGGGGTATTCTTATGCTAATCCATTTCTGGGGATGAGGTCGCAAAGCAGCCAAGCAAACAATGGCAGTGGAGCCAGAAAGTCTGGCCTGCAGTCTCCCAGGCCCCAAAAGGCATGTTGGGCAGGGCGCCGGCACCAACAGGGAGGCAGCAGCACCCAGGGGCCCGCCTGCAAGGAGGGGCCCCTGGGGGGGAGGGGCCCCTGGAGGGGGACGGCCAACAGGGCCAAGATGGAGCGAGCCAGGAGGAAGCAGAGGAAACACTGGAGGAAGAGTGGGGGAGGGACAGAGCGAGGGGAACCTCTGGGTCAGGATCAGAACCAGATCTACATCATCAGTCCAGAGTCACACCAGAGTCACACCAGAGTCACACCAGAGTCACACCAGAGTCACACCAGAGTCACACCAGAGTCACACCAGAGTCACACCAGAGTCACACCAGAGTCACACCAGAGTCACACCAGAGTCACACCAGAGTCACACCAGAGTCACACCAGAGTCACACCAGAGTCACACCAGAGTCACACCAGATTATTCTGAGAACTAAAGGTCACACCTGACCTGAGACTTGGGACGGGCTCCGAACCACACATGGGCCTGTTTCAGTTTCAGAGTTCTTACAGTTTCTCCAGACTTTCTCCAGACTTTCTCCAGACTTTCTCCAGACTTTCTCCAGACTTTCTCCAGACTTTCTCCAGACTTTCTCCAGACTTTCTCCAGACTTTCTCCAGACTTTCTCCAGACTTTCTCCAGACTTTCTCCAGACTTTCTCCAGACTTTCTCCAGACTTTCTCCAGACTTTTTCCAGACTTTCTCCCGACAGAATGATGACAGAGTAAACATTATGTAGTACCTCCTGCGTCACAGAAAGACACAGGTGTTTGAGTCTAAACAGAGGCCGTGACCCGATCTCTGGATGTTGCGTCTGTGTGTGTCCATTCTGTGAAGGCAAAGTGTTGTCCTCGGGTCAAAGTGACACAAACTGGTTTCACTATTTTGACGTCATTTAGACTCTAATTTAGGTTATTCTTCTACTTCTGAGGTCTGTTGTGAGCTCCAAGAAACGTGTGATATAGAACTGCTGCGACGTCAGAAAACTTTACCTTTGACCTTCAGAAAACCATGAGTAGAAAATGGCCGACAAACTGGTGTAATGTCTTTAACAAACTCTACCTCCAGGAGACCCCAGGAGTTCTACTGTCACAGAACCTCCTCGTTCATGAAACCAGAATCTGCAGCTATAAAAGTGTGACATCACAGCCCCCTCTGGTCCTCACGGTCAGATCCCAAACTGCTGATTCCAATCTCTCTCATTACTGCGTTTATTTGTAGAACTCAGCCTCCACTCCAGTGTGGGCCTCAGTATCTGGGCCTCAGTATCTGCTCCAGTCTGGGCTTCAGCCTCTGGGCCTCAGTCTCTGGGCCTCAGTCTCTGGGCTTCAGTCTCTGGGCCTCAGTCTCTGGGCCTCAGTCTCTGGGCTTCAGTCTCTGGGCTTCAGTCTCTGGGCCTCAGTCTCTGGGCCTCAGTCTCTGGGCTTCAGTCTCTGGGCTTCAGTCTCTGGGCCTCAGTCTCTGGGCTCAGTCTCTGGGCCTCAGTCTCTGGGCCTCAGTCTCTGGGCCTCAGTCTCTGGGCCTCAGTATGTAGTCTGCTGCTGATGGACCAGGGCAGTGCGTGACACACATTATCTGGTTATTGAGGTTGGTTATAGCTTCTTTATTATGCTAAAGCTAGAGGTTTTATACTAGCTTCTTTATTATGCTAAAGCTAGAGATTTTATACTAGCTTCTTTATTATGCTAAAGCTAGATGTTATGCTAGCTTCTTTATTATGCTAAAGCTAGAGATTTTATACTAGCTTCTTTATTATGCTAAAGCTAGAGATTGTGGGACTATTTTCTATGGTCACAACAATCCTTCTGACAGTTGCTGCTCCCAAGCACTGATTACAGATGCAATCCACCAGCTGGGGTTGAGCTGTGTGTATTATTATTATTGGTCCAACAGAGAAATGTCAGTGTTGCATCGTTACAGAACAGTGCAAGATAAATGAACATTAACATACTAAAGAATGAACTGTAAATGCTGTGTATTCTAAAGCACAGATGCACATGTGAAGTCAGCAGTGTTCGTTGTACAGTCTGACAGCAGCAGAATATATCTACAGACCGTCTAATAATGAGCCATAATTGAAACATAACGTGTGTTGTGTCCAAACGGCCCTGGACTCTGGAGCAGGGTCTTCTGGGTTCCTGCCTCGTCCCCAGCTCTCGCCGTGGCGTCTAAATATCACTTTCCATAATGGATTTTATAGCCTCCTGCAGCCAAATGAAAAGTTATTATGGCTCGCAGCAGACGGCGTCCATTAGAGCGTTCACAGAGGCCCGTCCGTACCTGCAGCTCTTTCTCTTATAGCGCTGGGGTTTCTGATCTCTGTATAATTTCCCAGCATCCCCGGAGTCGTGTGACCTCAAATTCTTTCCCCTGGAGGGCGAGGCCATGGCTCAGTGGTTCCCTATAAGGTTTATTCTGTACAGGTGGGAGCGGGAACAATACTTCTTTTCATGGCTGCAGCCGTGAGTGTTTTTCTGTGAGGCTGTGATGTCACATGTAGCCGGCGAACATGAGGCTCCCCAGGAGTGAGTAAAAAACACAGTAGTAAAGCGCGGTTATTGATGCGGTCTATGGCTCGTCGGTCACGTGTAGGGTCTGTAAGATGCTGCTTCTGCTCCAAACGATTGTGTTTCCCTCAAAAGCAGAAGCAGCTGTTGTAAATCAGGACGTCATGAAAAAAGATGTGAGCTCAGGATTCTAAAAACTGTGGAGAACGTGGAGGTAATCTCTGCTGCGATCAATAACAGGCATCTCTCCAGGACTGGTCTTTCTAACTCTGCAGAGAGTCTCCTCTGATGATCCACACTTACAGCAGCAGTGTGTAAACGTGTGGCCAAAAGTGGTACTGCAGCCTCTCCCACTCTCCCTGACTGCGGTTGCCAGATATGCAGACGAATCCAGCTGCCCAGAGCACTAACCAGAGGAGACTGTAATACACAAAGGCGCAGGACTAAATTCAGCCAAATGGTGGTGTCAGAGTCACAACATTACAGAACACACACGGAACTGTGGGACCGAACATTTTAAAGAGGCCGGACTTTCTCTTTCTCTCATTTAATTTCTTTATGTTGTGCTCGTCGACTTACTATCTGTACTTTTTCTTAAAGGTGCAGTAACCCATTTTGTTAGCTTAGCCGTAGCACCAACTGGAAACCACTCCCCCCCCCCCCCTCTCCACCAAACCACCCCCCCCCTCCCCCCCTCTCCACCAAACCCCCCCCCCCCCCCCCCCCCCCCCAAACCCCCCCCCCTCCCCTCCCCCCCACCCCCACTCCCCCCCCCCCCCCCCCCACCCCCCCCCCGCCCCCCCCCCCCCCCCCCCCCCCCCCCCCCCCCCCCCCCCCCCCCCCCCCCCCCCCCCCCCCCCACCCCCCCCCCCCCCCCCCCCCCCCCCCCCCCCCCCCCCCCCCCCCCCCCCCCCCCCCCCCCCCCCCTCCCCCCCCCCCCTCCCCCCCCCCCCCCCCCCCCACCCCCCCCCCCCCCCCCCCCCCCCCCCCCCCCCCCCCCCCCCCCCCCCCCCCCCCCCCCCCCCCCCCCCCCCCCCCCCCCCCCCCCCCCCCCCCCCCCCCCCCCACCCCCCCCCCCCCCCCCCCCCCCCCCCCCCCCACCCCCCCCCCCCCCCCCCCCCCCCCCCCCCCCCCCCCCCCCCCCCCCCCCCCCCCCCCCCCCCCCCCCCCCCCCCCCCCCCCCCCCCCCCCCCCCCCCCCCCCCCCACCCCCCCCCCCCCCCCCCCCCCCCCCCCCCCCCCCCCCCCCCCCCCCCCCCCCCACCCCCCCCCCCCCCCCCCCCCACCCCCCCCCCCCCCCCCCCCCCCACCCCCCCCCCCCCCCCCCCCCCCCCCCCCCCCCCCCCCCCCCCCCCCCCCCCCCCCCCCCCCCCCCCCCCCCCCCCCCCCCCCCCCCCCCCCACCCCCCCCCCCCCCCCCCCCCCCCCCCCCCCCCCCCCCCCCCCCCCCCCCCCCCCCCCCCCCCCCCCCCCCCCCCCCCCCCCCCCCCCCCCCCCCCCCCCCCCCCCCCCCCCCCCCCCCCCCCCCCCCCCCCCCCCCCCCCCCCCCCCCCCCCCCCCCCCCCCCCCCCCCCCCCCCCCCCCCCCCCCCCCCCCCCCCCCCCCCACCCCCCCCCCCCCCCCCCCCCCCCCCCCCCCCCCCCCCCCCCCCCCCCCCGACCCCCCCCCCCCCCCCCCCCCCCCCCCCCCCCCCCCCCCCCCCCCCCCCCCACCCCCCCCCCCCCCCCCCCCCCCCCCCCCCCCCCCCCCCCCCCCCCCCCCCCCCCCCCCCCCACCCCCCCCCCCCCCCCCCCCCCCCCCCCCCCCCCCCCCCCCCCCCCCCCCCCCCCCCCCCCCCCCCCCCCCCCCCCCCCCCCCACCCCCCCCCCCCCCCCCCCCCCCCCCCCCCCCCCCCCCCCCCCCGCCCCCCCCCCCCCCCCCCCCCCCCCCCCCCCCCCCCCCCCCCCCCCCCCACCCCCCCCCCCCCCCCCCCCACCCCCTCCCCCCCCCCCCCCCCCCCCCCCCCCCCCTCCCCCCCCCCCCCCCCCCCCCCCCACCCCCCCCCCCCCCCCCCCCCCCCCCCCCCAATCCCCCCCCCCCCCCCCCCCCCCCCCCCCCCCCCCCCCCCCCCCCCCCCCCCCCCCCCCCCCCCCCCCCCCCCCCCCCCCACCCCTCCCCCCTGCCCTCCCTCTCCACAACCACTCCCCTCTCCCCTCCCTCTCCACCAACACCTCCCCCCTCCCGCGTCCCTCTCCACCCCACTCCCTCCCTCCCTCCCTCTCCACCAAACCAAACATCCCCTTTTCTTTGTCACGGGAGGGGGGAGAGTGAAGCAAACCCCTCCCTCAGCCATCCGATAACCCGGTGCGTCCCCCTGCCCTCCCATTGGTTCGTTGGAGATAATCGAGAGTCCCATTGGTTTATTTATCTCTCCACCAAACATGGTTAAATACAGTTTTGGTAGTCTATAGACACAATCACTTGATTCTTTTTCCACGAGTAACTAAAAAAAAATGGCGGTCCCCTGGAAAAGAAAACAATATCTTTTTTTATCAAACATGTAGTCCACCCATCCAAAACCAACCTTCGCCAGGGCTTCGGTCACCCGATGTGAAAACCCTATTGGGTACTCACATTCTAAATCTGAAAACAGCCTGAAAAACCGCCGGCTGTCGGAAGAAACGTCTCACAAAAGTAGGGGCGCTGCATGTGTAACGTAAATCCTGATGGCACTGCATTTACGTCTCGACATAAAAACGACCTCAATCGAAGGAATGTTTAGATCGGGTCGGTGGCGTGTGTCTGGTGATGCACTGCTTTCAAGACGATTGGTTGTGGGTTTGTGTTTTGTTGTGGTTTCTTGCCGGCGGGCGCAGAGAAAGTCAAGTCTCCAGTGCAGAACTCGATAGAAAAAACCTTCGACAAGATGAATGAATCCTGTGTCAGCGGCCTGCATCTACAACTCGCTTAATGAAAGAAATGAGATTCGTGAGAAACTATTGGGAAACCACCCACTGCCTCTGACCAAGAGCAAAATCTGCAGAATAAATAGTTACTATTCATTCAAATACTTAGTCCTCTAGAGCGGAAATAAGTGGGGAACAACTTAAGTAGTACTATAATTTAATATGCTGCTATCCAGAATATATAACTACAATATGTGTTTATAATATTTTCGGGTGTTCATTTTTGCGCAGGGTTCATATGATATTGATGTCGATATAAAACGGCTTATTGAGAGAGTGGTCAGTCCTTTTATCAACTGGCCGCTAGCAGAAACGCTAGGGGGCGCCCATAAAATGTGCGCGATGACCGTAGGAGAATGAACCTCAATCACAGGCAGCAGCATGCAGTCGGAGCTGCAATCGTGATGGAGGTTTATCCCCTGAGCATCTGATACAAGGTATAGACATAATTTTCACTGCCGATTATTAGTACACTAATAGTGTGGCTCCACTCTTTTTATAAACCTTGTATGAGCCTGTTTTAGTGAGATTCAAGCAGACTTATTAGGGGTGAGGCAAGTTAGCTAACTCTACTTGATTATCATAGACTGACTAAGCGGCAGGCTATTATTCGTTTTTACATTATGCCAGTCTCACTCTTGGGTTCCGTGTATATTTATTTACCTCACTATGCGAACATATGGTAATATCCTATAATGTCTAACACCCTAATTAACGTTTTATTTATGCATTTGTATCAATGATTGTCATACACTTGTGGCTTCGTTGTTCATCTTCTGCAGCTTGCGTGGGTCATTAATTACAGTTAATGATCTTATAGTTATAATTCCAGTTAGTTAGTGATGTTGCATTTTCTAAGTGAATATTCACATTGTTCTTTGTGGGTATTAGTGAATCATGGCAGGAGCAAAGTGAGACCTGGCATAAAGTCGTAAAAACGAATATATAGCCTTGTTAGTAGCATGGTGTTGGATAGAGAAATCAAGTAGATGTTAGCTATCATGCCCAACCACTAGTTAGGCTGAGTCCTCCACAAAGAAAGGCTTATTGGTTTTGAGTTGGCTACACTATTATGTAGCAGAAACGGATGTAAATATGTGTATACCGTTGTTCAGCATGACAGTGAAACCCTCCCTAATCCAGTTTCCAGCCGCGATAACTGCTGCTTGCTGGCTGTGGAGGGTGCCTTCTCCCTACGTCCTCGCCGTGCCATTTTGGTGCCCCTAGCGTTTCTATGCGGTAGTGAAAAGGTGCCACTTCAAAGCAGTTTTTTAAAATAATTCATCTGAACATGTCAAAATGAACACCCGAAATTTTATAAACACATGACTTAGTAGTTATATATTCTGGATAGCAGCATATTAAATTCTATGTACTACTTTAACTATTGAAAGGATAATGTACATAAAATACTACAGTTATTGTGTGGTATTTGAATATATTAGAGGCCCAAAAACATTGATTATTCAGTTATTGAACCTTAATGTTGGACATGTTAGGATTGTATGTCTGATTGTGCAAAGAGCTAGAGATTTTATACTTGGTTGGGCTTTTTGGGTTGCGTTAAGTTATAAGATTTTATTTTATTTGAGATAGGAGTTGGGTTTTAGAGTTACTGTGATTGTGCTCACTTTCCCCACTGGTTTCTGTTACTCGTATGTGCGAACACTGAAATTTCACCCAAAGTTGGACATAATATAAATCTCTTAATAAGTTATAATTATTGTGACCTATTATTCAGACTTCACAAATGTTCACTTGCAAAAAACGATTCAAATATGAGGAGGTGTTACTTGCTTGAATCAAGTTGTTTTTTATCTTATTTGAGTTAAGTTCTGACTTTAAACCACATTTGACCCCACTGAGACAAATCCATTTGGCCTCATTTCAAGGACTGGTTGCGTTATTTTCTCATTCCAAAAGAATCATGTCTGTTGATGGTGTGTCAAAATAAGATAAGTTTGGGGCTGTGGGTGCCCCATTGGGAAGCTTGGTGTAAGGCTGAGGTTTTGTGCTCAAATTACAGTGTACAAATTTGAGCAATTTTTGATAGTGATATTTTTCTTACTGTTGCTATGGGGTTAGGGGTGGCATGTTCCCTCGTTTTGACAGACTTTGGCAAAAAGAAAGGCTTAAATCTTGAGCGGGAACCATACAAAACGTGAAGTCAGGATTTGACTGTTTTGACAACATTGTGACATTTTTACCCTTATAATAATAATAATAATGAATAATGGATCGGTTTTAGTTACAGGCGTCGTTTTTTTGGACACGCAAAGACACTGCGTGAGTCACATGTGTCAGTAAGGGGCGTCCACTGTACCGGACTTATAACTTCGCGGCGTCATTAGCGTCAGGTTTCCATTGAAAGTGAATGGTGAAGCGCGTCAGGTTGTGAAGCCGAGAGCCCGGCGTCACTTGACTCGCGTCAAAAGCTTCAAGAGTCGCGCGTAGTACGCACGGCCTTGAAGCTTTGACGCGCGAAACGCTCGCGTATCAAAACCATCCCTCTGACGCCGAAGCTGAGCAAAGCTGAGCTGTTTGAAGCTTTGACGCGGGCTCAACCAATCAGTGAGACCGAGGAGCAGGCAGCAGCAGAGGGTCCTGTCTCTGTCTGGAAGTTGAGTGGCAATGCTGCTGCTGGTGTTATTGTCATTATTGATTTGATTACTTGATATATTAATGGTATTGAGGATGATAACGTTCTGTAGTAAACTACATCATTTGTACAGCATGCTGTGTAGTTAAACGTATGTTTATTTAAAATGACAGAACCAGGCTGACGATGAGTCTCTGGCTCAGAGCAATGACAGCTCCGGGCGGGCGATGAGCCAAGTAGAGGCAGGGGAGAGGCGAGCGAGTGCCAGGGAGACAGGCAGGCGAGTGTAGTCGCGAGACGAGAATGCCGGGGAGGAGGCGAGCTTCCGGGTTGTGAGGGAACTCTGACTAGGGGCAGGTGACATGCGGAGAGTAACCGTGCTGAATTAGCGAGACTCCTACCGTACGCAGCATCCTTGAGTAAATGACGGACCTCCTGCAAACACTGCAGCCTTCTCAAGGCTGTGTGAGACCCAGGAACACGTATTGGTTGAAGCCCTACAACACACGGTATATATTGCTTTAATAGACAAATAAAGGCTCGTCTGCTGCACGGGTGAAAAATCCTCTCATCCGCTGGTCCTGACTACCATGGCAACAGAGATAGCTCCTCACCTCCGGCGTCAGGCGCGTCAAAACCTCCAAGCTCCAATAGGGACTCAACTATCCTCGGCGTCAGTATGAAGTCGCCGTCCAAATGCGTATTTGAAGCTTTTGGGCTGTAACGGCGCCTTTTAATCGTTGCCCTCCCAAACACGTGTGGGGAGTATTCTACTACGTATAGGGCACAGCTCCCGTGGGCACACTGACAGAAGCGAGGCAAAACCTGTCCTGTGCCATCGGCCCCTCCCCACCACCTCCAACCATTCACACACGACACACACCCGAGCTCCATTCTATAATAGTGGGTGAAGTGTCCATTGCCTAAGGACACATACAAGGCAGATTTGGTCACTTTACAGCTTGCAGGCCAGCCCCTGTCAACTCACTCCCGTAATTCGTAGCCCGGACACCGTATTAATATATTAATACTAGTAAAACAGTTGAAATATGTCCAGTAAGTGTGTGACATGGTTAAGTTGTTAGGCGATCATGAATTAAGAGGGTTGTGTTTAGGTGATCAGGGTTTGGGGTTAGTTTCCCGGGGGTCGAATACGGGGTGATGACACGCCCCCACATTGGCTGGTGTATCCCAGAGTGTTTAAAGTGTCTTAGTCCCAAGACAAACACGAGAGCAGCACAGTGGGTTGTGTCGGATTGTGTAGAGTGCTTGGAGGTAGGCCTCAAACCCACGACCTTCTGGCTCAACTATGGCCATAGCTCTACCAACTGAAGCTACTGTCGCCAATATCCCATACCATAGGCCTCTTCGGTACCGACCTGTCGCAGGGCAGTGTGGTTCGGCGTTGAGTTACGGACCATGTGTCGGACTCCGTGGTGGTCGGCAGTGTTGGTACGTGGCGTGTGGTCGCTCAGTGTGTCGTCGCGGTGGATGTCGTCGTGTCGGTACGGTCTTGTGGTCCGTCGTTGAGTGCGTCGTGTGGTTGGTCTGTGTGGTCCGGCGGATGTGGTCACGTCGTGTGGTAGTCGTATGCTCGTTGTGTGGTCGAGTCGTTGTGGTCGTACGTGTGGTCGGCCAGGTGGGTCGGCGTGTGGTTCTGCGCGAGTGGTATCCGTTGTGTGGATCGTACGAGGCTCAGGGGAGGAGTGGTCGTCGTTGGTCGGCTTGTGGTCGTGTGTGGTCGGCTAGTGGTCGTTGATGTGGTTGTCGTATGCTCGGCTTGTGGTCGTCGAGTGTGGTCGTGTGTGTCGGGCTTGGTGGGTCGTCGTGTGGGTCGGCGTGGGGTCGTGTGGTGTGGCCGCGTGCGTCGTGTGTTGTGGTCGTCTTGTGTAGTCGTGTGGTCGGCATGTGTCTCGTGTGGTCGTCGGGTGTGGGTCGGCGTGTGGTCGTCGTGTGGTCGACGTGTGGTCGGCCTGTGGTCGTTGTGTGGTCGGCGTGTGGTCGTCGAGTGGGTCGTCGTGTGGTCGGCTGGCACTGACTTGAGTGTATGTAGTAGATGGATGACGGCCACAGCCAGGCGATGAGGACGGCACAATGAGCACGCCGCGTTGAGGCCGTATGTTCTTGCCGCTCTGAGAATGGCAAACAGGCTTGAGCGTGACTAAGGCGGCTGCCGTGTTCATTGCCTGCTACCTGGTAAACATCAATGTTAAGAATATTTATGTTAATAATAATAATAATTATGATTATAATAATATTGATAATATTATAGAGATGATAAATAATAATAATAATAATGATATTAATAAGTATTATAATAATAATAATGTGATATGTTATATTATTATCAGATATTAATAATAAGTGATGATAATAATAATGATGATAATAATTATAATAGATGATAATAATTATAAGTAATTATAATTAATAATTATAATTATATTATTATATTAATAATAATGATTAGATTATAATAATATTATAATAATAATAATTGATAACAATTATATTATTGATAATAATAATGATGATAATATATGATAATAATATTAATGTATAATAATAATGATAATAATAATATTAATGATATATAATAATAATAATGATATCTAATATCAATAATGATAATGATGATATAATAATAAATTATTGTTAAATAATAATTAATTAATAATAATATATAATGAATGATGATGATTATAATGATATTGATATAATAATGATAATAATAATAATAAATGATTTATGATGATGATGATGATATAAATAATGTATAAATGCAGTATTTACTGTACATGAATGGACTGGTTTGAGTTTGGCAGCGTCTCATGTGTTCCTGTAAAGTCTAAATATGTGTCGTGTTTCTTCTTCATGCTGTGGGTAGTTTGTCGATTGGAAGCTGGGATGCAGTCAATTTGACTGCGTTGACTTTTGAAACGCGTCATACCATCAGCTCAAGTACTATTTTGGGTCTTCCGACGAGGTGATGTTTTCTGTATGT
>OZ035835.1:40313886-40318355 GCA_964034765.1 Knipowitschia caucasica
TTCTTTTAGCCCGTCCGTTTGTGAGAGGATCTCTACTGCTCTCCCTGTCGCACAGAAAATAAAAATACAAGTGGCCTTTAGGGGAAAAAAATCATACATATTTTAATAATATCAAGAATTACCTTCAGGCTCAATTTGTATCTGGTCGAGGCTCTTTCCTTCGAATTCCGTCACTCTTCCCTGCTCCATGGCCATCAACACTTTGCTGATTTTGGCCAGCTCCAGTGTCCCCTCTGGTAGTCTGTAATATTGCCTGTGGATGCGAATGTCATGGCCGAGGAAGTTGGCAAGTATGTCCATTTCATTCTCTTTCATATTGAGAACTGTAGACATAGTAGCTATGTGCTTTCTAAGTTTGGTTGAGGATAGCATCTCTGGATGCACCGCACCACATTCTTTGGCTACCTGGCGTAGGGAGTCTGATCCCCTGATGTGGGTGTCTGCGCCCGGGCGGGAAAAGAAGTATGGGTTATGGTCAGAGATGGAACAGGCCCTTTCTGTTCTCCACCAGCACCTCCATCGAAGCAATCATTTCAGGAGTCAAAAGAACCGGCACTTTCCGACTTCTTTTCCCTTTAATTTCAATGCGTTGAAAATGCTGACACAGCTTTTTCTCAAGTTGGGACAGTCCCAGAGCAATGTCAGAATGGATCCCAGTCTTACTTCTTAAGGTAAAGGCTGTCAGTGGCATCTTTGAAACCTCACCTTCCCTTCTTTGATTGAAAATGATGACCTCACAAAGAGTCAAAACTGCCAGTTTAGACCAATGCTTAGACGTTGGCTCACTTATTAGGGTTTGCACATATTCAGGTCGACATACCTCAATATGTGCATGCATGGCTCTAACGTCCTCAGTCAGAGGGAGCAGGTCCGGAGTGTTCCACTTGGCTTGCCGGAGGGTCTGTAGGGCAGCAGAAGAAACACAGACGTCCCACCTCTTCTCAAAAAGCAGCCGGCTTCGTTGGAGGTTTTTAATAAATAGTTCATCAACACAATGCTCCATTTTTGAGTCACATTCAAGAATATCTGCTAGCTTTCTGAGGCTATGGCCGAGTTTGAGGGCCAAGGATGGAGTCTTGTATTGATTTGTTTCCTCATCATATCCAGCCACAGACCTGACTGCATCAATCACATGGTTAAAGTTGGAAGGAATAAAGAAATCCTTAATTGTTTTCAGTTTCCCTGCGGTTTTTGCTTCGTTAATTAACCTACCGACTTCTCTCATTTTCTGCCTAATGTAATCATGCTTAGTCTTATCATGCCCGTGTTTTAAGTACAGGTGCTCTCCGAGTCTCAGAATCCCCTTTTCTGCTTTGACAACACCCGTGACCTCATCCTGATGCATTGCCGAAATTAAAGACCACAGCTTTTTGCTGATGCCCTCCGGTACAGGCTGGGCTAGGGAGCAGAGGGACTGGACCCTACTTCTACCTGGTTTAGCCTGGTTTAGCCTGGTTTAGCCTGGGCATCTTTCTGTGAAAGCCGGCACCTGGCCACATGCCTCCACAGCGACTTTCGCTTAAGCAATGCCCCACAGTCTATACAGTGCAAAAACTCACTGGATTTAACTGGGGAATTTGGCTGTTTAGCTGGGACTAAAGTTCCAATGCCGGCCTTTAAAACCTCAAAATTGTGCTCACGGTTTCCACTATTCCTGATCAAATCAAACTGAAGTTTACGTGCTTTAGATTTCACAGGTAGAGCCAATGCTCTGGCTACGTCACTTTCATTTCCATGTTTTCTAGTCAAATGACGGGACATTTTGTGGCAGGACATTGAACAGTAGAGGCAGAAGTGTCTCTTGCTGTAAACTCGCCCCCCATTTTTCTTCTTTTGCAGCTGCATGATAACAATCTTATTTGCCTTTGGTTCGTCACTTTCCGAGTCTTGAAGAAAAGTGTTTTTGATTTTTCTTTTTCCATACTTTTTTACAGGTTTCTTCTTGACAGTTAAATCGTCAGAATCTGAGTCGACTTCATCAATTAGGGACTCTTGACTAAGCTGCACAAACAACAAATAATTTGTAATCATTCTATATAACAATTTGAAGTCATGACTTGTAGTCAGCACTTACCAGTGGTTTGTAAGCGTGCGCTTCAGTGTGCTGCTCTGTGATTGGCTGCAGCCTAATGAACCACACACTTGCACCTTTTTCTAGCCTGACACCTGATTTCCTCTGTTGTGCTGCTCCATGATTGGCTCCAGCCTGCTGGACTGAAATTGCCCCAGTGTGCCCCTCCTTGATATCCCGCAACCCACCACCAGGGTTCCGACACCTAACACACTTTTTTCAGGAAAGTAAACCTCCAGGGGTCCTTTCCATATTTTTACAGAGACTGCATAAGGACCGTTAGAAAAGCATTACCCATTGATTATTAAGCTTGGACCAGTGGGGTCCGGTGTTCGGGCCCCACCACGTAAAACCAGTCCCCATGACGTGAGTGGAATCTCAGGTTATGGAACCCACCAGGAGTTGAAAACAAGTGCACAGACACACACACACACACACACACAGAGACACAGACACACACAGAGACACACACCTTGCTGATGACGTTGTAGTAGTCGTGCACACACAGACACACACACACACAGAGACACACACAGACACACACAGAGACACACACCTTGCTGATGACGTTGTAGTAGTCGTGCTCGGGGCCCATGACGGGGGGTGGGATGTCGAAGGAGCGCCTCCAGATCTTGACCTGGGCCTCTCCGTGCTTGGCGGCGGTCTCGGCCTTGTTGAGCCCGGTCAGGCCCCCGTAGTGGCGCTCGTTCAGCCTCCAGGTGCGGTGCACGGGGACCCACATCTGGTCGATACTGTCCAGCACGTGCCACAGCGTCCGGACGGCTCGCTTCAGCACAGACGTGTAGCAGATGTCGAACTCGAAGTTAGCATCTGCAGCAGGAGGAGATGGTCAGATACAGAACCATGTGTCTCTGATGCTAACATTAGGCCTGTCACGATAACAAATTTTGCTGGACGATTAATTGTCTCAGAAATTATTGCGATAAGCGATTATATTGTCGTTCTGAGATCATTTGCATCGATTACAATGATCATGCAGGTACACCTTTTCAAAGAGAAATAAACTTTTATTTTTAACGAATATTTAACGCTAGAACACAATAAATTTACAAACAACCAAAAACAATAAATAAAATACTCAGTCTCTTAACAAAAAATGACCAGGAATAAAACTGCCAGGACCTTTGTAAAGAAAATATGAAACAGATGCCTCAAATGTCAATAATTTCTCAGACTTTATGGCAGATTACGAGAAAGAAATACCAACATGTTGACTTTGTGTGGTTTAAGACAGGATCTCTCAGGAGTAGTCCCACCTCCCCACACACCAGGCAAATGACAAGTGACTGACATGTGGGTTCACCAATGGGGCGTACAGAAGTCCTGCTGCGGTAGCGCCCACCGGAAGTAGCGGGGCGGGCTTTGATGCTAACAGCTAAGCTAGCGGGTTTTTTGTGTAAAGTTCTACTCCAAGAATGCAAGTCTGCAGCATCTCTGTGTTCAGAGACCTTCTAGAGACTTTATATAACAGCAGTATGTGTTCACGGAGGTGCGCCATAAGTTTATTTTATTGGTATGGTACGGTACTTCTGCATCGGCGAACACGCTAACGCTAGCTGCGCTAGTATAGTCACTAATCAAGCCTGAATGAGAACTCAGCTGCCGGCATATGTTCACAACTACTGTGTCGACCATTGTAAATCCTGGTTAAGTCCTGGTTTAAGTCCTGTTTTGGCTGTATTTTGTATTTTTGAGTAATTTCCGTCTGCTTGCTAGACCTCTAATGTTCCCGTGACCACTTTGCGGCTCTCTGACCCGAGAGAGACGGGGGAGAGAGACGGGGAAAACAAACAAGCATGCAAATGGGATTTATCGCGGCCAGAAAAGTTATTGAGCAAATTTTATTTATCGTGCGATTAATTGATTTATTGACTATCGCGACAGGCCTAGCTAACATGCTAACAGGCTAACACGAACAGATGTAAACATACTACTGTAGAAGCACTAGAATATACAGGAATTATGCTAAAGTCACAGATGTTGTTGTATTTTAGTTATTATTCATTTGTTGTCGTTCATTTATCTTGTAAATGTGCTCATTCTCCTGTTCTGTAACGATGCAACACTGACATTTCCCCGCTGTGGGACTGATAAAGGATCTTCATCTTAACATTAAACAAAACAACAGCAGTTTCCCTCGATACCAAGGATTCGTGACAAGACTCAGAGAAATGTGTAAAATCTGTTAAAAGATAATAATTTAGACCAAATGAGTTTCAGCGATTAAACTGACAGCACATGAAAACAAGACGTTCTTTAAACAAACTGAGGAAGAAAGTAGGTGCAGTTAGAGCTTTTGCCTCACAACAAGAAGGTCCTTTCTCACTTTGAGCTCAATTATAGATTTTAATTTAATCTGCCAAATGTAAAACTTACA
>OZ035835.1:40318365-40325865 GCA_964034765.1 Knipowitschia caucasica
CTGGAAATCAAGGAAAAAAATAAACATTTCAATATGGAAAAACATGCTAAATGATCACATATCATCCGAAAACCATCCCACAGCAGAATCCCTCTGTCCCTGGTCACCACTTCTTAAATCACTCCACCCCACTGCCAGGTAATTCTAAATATGTACTTATTTGTTAAAAATCCTTCTAATGGGTATACATATATATATAACTGTGTTCATATGTTTATATAACTAGTTGACTATGTATATATCTATGTGTTTTTTATATAAAGGTGTGTACATATGCATATCTATCATACAGTATTCATAACATCGTGGTTTCGCAGTAGTATTAATAGCCAAATAGTATAATACAAGTATTATTATTATTCTTATCATCGTTATATAATTTAAATATATAGTATAGTTATTACATTCTATAGGATTATGATAGTTATATACCAAAGTTGTTATAGCCATTACTCTTAGTTAAAACTAGTATAAAGCAATTGTTATTATTATTGATATTATTTTTTTTAGCAGCAGTAGTACGAAAAAAAAGTAAGGGAAGAGTAATGGCAGTAACGATTACAATATCTATATGACATTTAAAGGGAAGGGAAGAAGAAAGGGAGGGAAAAAGGGACAGGGAAAAAAGAACAAAACAAAAGAACAAGGGGAAGGGAAAAGGAAAAAAAAAAAAAAAAAAAAAAAAACTGGGCTCCCTCATCTGCACCTTGCTCCACCCCTTGGGTTTTTAATGCACCACATACAACACAATGTTTTTAATGCACCACACAAGAGCACAGGTGCAGATTGGGGTTCTGACATTTGAAAAAGTATACCTTACTATTTATAAATAATCTTATAATGAGTAATTTATTTATAAATATTTAACAATAGTGAGTGTATGTAAGTATGTGTATATATGCATGTATATATATATGTATACATATATTTAAATACTACATTGATGTGTATATAAATTACAAAAATACACACTAAGAATAACAATCTGATTCAGTAAAGCTGATAATGCTGCTGCGGCTACGTGACTTTCCCGTGTATTGAACTGTCTTATCTATTAATTATTATCATCTATATGTGTGGGTACGTGTGTATGTATGTATGTATATGCGTAGGTATGTTTATTTATATATGTATATATGTGTATTTCTTTATTATTATTATTACTGTTTCATTTGTTTTTTTTTTTATGTCAATATGTGCCCTGCCTGTCACTACTTCACATCGCCATCTCTTCCCCATTATTGCAATACTACGTCCTTTCTATTATATTCTTACTATTACTATGCTCTGATATTATAATTATAATTACTTAACTCATATTATTACTGTCATCACTACTCTCATTATTATTACTATAATGGCAAATATGTCACTATCTCTATCTTTGTTTATTTCACTCATCAAAGCTTATCTAAGAAATTGACTCATGTAACATACACCTGAACACACTACACGCGCACTACACACATCCAGACACTACACGCATCCAGACACTACACACATCCACTATGCACAGCCACCATAGGCCCTCGGGGTCAATTTGTATCGGTCTAGCCCCCTTCCCTTTTGTGTTGCTCCCCAGTATGTGTGTTTTGTAAAGCTTTGTTTGTATGTTTGCATGTATGTATAAATAAAAAAAAAAAAAAAAAAAAAAAAAAAAGAGAGACATTCTTATACAACCTGCTGTGTGCGGCTGTACCTGTGTGCTGTTGTACCTGTGTGCGGCTGTACCTGTGTGCTGCTGAACCTGTGTGCTGTTGTACCTGTGTGCTGCTGTACCTGTGTGCTGTTGTACCTGTGTGCTGTTGTACCTGTGTGCGGCTGTACCTGTGTGCGGCTGTACCTGTGTGCTGTTGTACCTGTGTGCTGCTGTACCTGTGTGCGGCTGTACCTGTGTGCGGCTGTACCTGTGTGCTGCTGTACCTGTGTGCTGCTGTACCTGTGTGCTGTTGTACCTGTGTGCTGCTGTACCTGTGTGCGGCTGTACCTGTGTGCGGCTGTACCTGTGTGCGGCTGTACCTGTGTGCTGTTGTACCTGTGTGCTGTTGTACCTGTGTGCTGCTGTACCTGTGTGCTGCTGTACCTGTGTGCTGCTGTACCTGTGTGCTGTTGTACCTGTGTGCGGCTGTACCTGTGTGCTGCTCAACCTGTGTGCTGCTGAACCTGTGTGCTGTTGTACCTGTGTGCTGCTGTACCTGTGTGCTGCTGTACCTGTGTGCTGCTGTACCTGTGTGCGGCTGTACCTGTGTGCTGCTGTACCTGTGTGCTGCTGTACCTGTGTGCTGCTGAACCTGTGTGCTGTTGTACCTGTGTGCGGCTGTACCTGTGTGCTGCTCAACCTGTGTGCTGCTGAACCTGTGTGCTGTTGTACCTGTGTGCTGCTGTACCTGTGTGCTGCTGTACCTGTGTGCTGCTGTACCTGTGTGCGGCTGTACCTGTGTGCTGCTGTACCTGTGTGCTGCTGTACCTGTGTGCGGCTGTACCTGTGTGCTGCTGAACCTGTGTGCTGCTGTACCTGTGTGCTGCTGAACCTGTGTGCTGCTGTACCTGTGTGCTGCTGTACCTGTGTGCTGCTGTACCTGTGTGCTGCTGAACCTGTGTGCTGCTGTACCTGTGTGCGGCTGTACCTGTGTGCTGCTGAACCTGTGTGCTGCTGTACCTGTGTGCTGCTGAACCTGTGTGCTGCTGTACCTGTGTGCTGCTGAACCTGTGTGCTGCTGTACCTGTGTGCGGCTGTACCTGTGTGCTGCTGTACCTGTGTGCTGCTGTACCTGTGTGCTGCTGTACCTGTGTGCGGCTGTACCTGTGTGCTGCTCAACCTGTGTGCTGCTGAACCTGTGTGCTGCTGAACCTGTGTGCTGTTGTACCTGTGTGCTGCTGTACCTGTGTGCTGTTGTACCTGTGTGGTTCTGTCACGCCAAGTCAACGTTCAGCAGATACATGGGGGCTGCATTGGGGCTACATGGGGGCTGCATGGATGCTGCATGGGGGCTACATGGGGCTGCATGGGTGCTGCATGGGGCTGCATGGATGCTGCATGGGGGCTACATGGGGCTGCATGGGTGCTGCATGGGGGCTACATGGGGGCTGCATGGGTGCTGCATGGGGCTACATGGGGGCTGCATGGGGGCTGCATGGGGGCTGCATGGGGCTACATGGGGGCTGCATGGGTGCTGCATGGGGCTGCATGGGTGCTGCATGGGGCTACATGGGGGCTGCATGGGTGCTGCATGGGGGCTACATGGGGGCTGCATGGGTGCTGCATGGGGCTACATGGGGGCTGCATGGGGCTACATGGGGGCTGCATGGGGGCTACATGGGGGCTGCATGGGTGCTGCATGGGGCTACATGGGGGCTGCATGGGGGCTGCATGGGTGCTGCATGGGGGCTGCATGGGGCTACATGGGGGCTGCATGGGGCTACATGGGGGCTGCATGGGTGCTGCATGGGGGCTACATGGGGGCTACATGGGGGCTGCATGGGGGCTGCATGGGGCTACATGGGGGCTGCATGGGTGCTGCATGGGGGCTGCATGGGTGCTGCATGGGGCTACATGGGGGCTGCATGGGGCTACATGGGGGCTGCATGGGTGCTACATGGGGGCTGCATGGGTGCTGCATGGGGCTACATGGGGGCTGCATGGGTGCTGCATGGGGGCTACATGGGGCTGCATGGGGGCTGCATGGGTGCTGCATGGGGCTACATGGGGGCTGCATGGGTGCTGCATGGGGGCTACATGGGGGCTGCATGGGTGCTGCATGGGGCTACATGGGGGCTGCATGGGGGCTGCATGGGACTACATGGGGGCTGCATGGGGGCTACATGGGGGCTGCATGGGTGCTGCATGGGGCTACATGGGGGCTGCATGGGGGCTGCATGGGGGCTACATGGGGGCTGCATGGGGGCTACATGGGGCTGCATGGATGCTGCATGGGGCTACATGGGGGCTGCATGGGGGCTGCATGGGGCTACATGGGGCTGCATGGATGCTGCATGGGGGCTAATATGCTGGACATGACACTTACCTACTTAAGCACTTACTTAAAATTAAGTAATTTTTAGTTAAAACGCATCACCTTAAACGCAGGGGCTGGAAAATGTGAAAAAACGCATCCTCTTCGGGGCAGAACTCCCTTCTGCTCTGACCTTCGCTGTCAGACCTCGCTGCAGTTAGCATTAGCGCCACCACCTGGGCCGAGTGTTGTACTACAGCAGATTTGGGCATGGTTAAAATAAAAAACCCTTCTAACCGTGGACCGTCTTCACAGTGGCGATGGTCCGGGCCACTTGACCTAGTTGGTAAAAACCATGTGACCATGGCCTTTGATAGTCCGGAAAAGCACTATATAAAACTGATGCATTATTGCTATTGTGTGAGACTTAATCTGTACATTATCAGGATGAGCCTGTTGCACATCACAATCCCAGAGAGTGCCCTGTGCTCCACTGCCCTGACAGAGAGGCCTAAACTACAGACCCAGACACCCACACACCCCGGCTAATGCTAACAAAGACATGCTACTGCTCTGTCTGCAGCTAACATGAGGAGTCTGTGGAAGAGATCAGGAGAGAGGTGTGTGTGTTTGTGTGTGTGTCTACGTCTGTTTCTGTGTGTAACGTGTTCAGATCATGTGTTGCTGTAACGTGTTCAGACCATGTGTTGCTGTAACGTGTTCAGACCATGTGTCGGCGTAACGTGTTTGGACCATGTGTTGCTGTAACGTGTTCAGACCATGTGTCGGCGTAACGTGTTCGGACCATGTGTCGCTGTAACATGTTCAGACCATGTGTTGCTGTAACATGTTCAGACCATGTGTTGCTGTAACGTGTTCAGACCATGTGTCGGCGTAACGTGTTCAGACCAAGTGTCGCTGCAACGTGTTCGGACCATATGTCTCTGTAACGTGTTCGGACCATGTGTCGCTGTAACGTGTTCAGACCATGTGTCGCTGTAACATGTTCAGACCATGTGTCTCTGTAACGTGTTCGGACCATGTGTCGCTGTAACGTGCTCAGACCATGTGTCACCGTAACGTGTTCAGACCATGTGTCGACGTAACGTGTTCGGACCATGTGTTGCCGTAACGTGTTCGGACCATGTGTTGCCGTAACGTGTTCGGACCATGTGTCGCCGTAACGTGTTAGGACCATGTGTCGCTGTAACGTGTTCAGACCATGTGTCGCTGTAACGTGTTCAGACCATGTGTCGCTGTAACGTGTTCAGACCATATGTCTCTGTAACGTGTTCGGACCATGTGTCGCTGTAACGTGTTCAGACCATGTGTCGCTGTAACGTGTTCGGACCATGTGTCGCTGTAACGTGTTCGGACCATGTGTTGCTGTAACGTATTCGGACCGTGTGTCGCCGCAACGTGTTCGGACCATGTGTCACCGTAACGTGTTCAGACCATGTGTCGCCATAATGTTTTCGGACCATGTGTCGCCGTAACGTGTTCGGACCATGTGTCGCCGTAACGTGTTCGGAACATGTGTCGCTGTAACGTGTTCAGACCATGTGTCTCTGTAACGTGTTTGGACCATGTGTTGCTGTAACGTGCTCAGACCATGTGTCACCGTAACGTGTTCGGACCATGTGTCGCTGTAACGTGTTTGAACCATGTGTCGCCGTAACGTGTTCGGACCATGTGTTGCCGTAACGTGTTCGGACCATGTGTCGCCGTAACGTGTTTGGACCATGTGTCGCCGTAACGTGTTTGGACCATGTGTTGCTGTAACGTGTTCAGACCATGTGTCGCCGTAACGTGTTCGGACCATGTGTCGCCGTAACGTGTTTGGACCATGTGTTGCTGTAATGTGTTCGGACCATGTGTCGCCGTAACGTGTTCGGACCATGTGTCGCCGTAACGTGTTTGGACCATGTGTTGCTGTAACGTGTTTGGACCATGTGTTGCCGTAACGTATTCGGACCATGTGTCGCCGCAACGTGTTCAGACCATGTGTCGCCGTAACGTGTTCGGACCATGTGTCGCTGTAACGTTTTCGGACCATGTGTCGCTGTAACGTGTTCAGACCATGTGTCGCTGTAACGTGTTCGGACCATGTGTCGCTGTAACGTGTTCGGACCATGTGTCGCTGTAACGTGTTTGGACCATGTGTCGCTGTAACGTCTTCGGACCATGTGTCGCCGCAACGTGTTCGGACCATGTGTCACCGTAACGTGTTCAGACCATGTGTCTCTGTAAAGTGTTCAGACCATGTGTCACCATAATGTTTTCGGACCATGTGTCGCCGCAACGTGTTCGGACCATGTGTTGCTGTAACGTCTTCGGACCATGTGTCGCCGCAACGTGTTTGGACCATGTGTCACTGTAACGTGTTCAGACCATGTGTCTCTGTAAAGTGTTCAGACCATGTGTCGCCATAATCTTTTCGGACCATGTGTCGCCGCAACGTGTTCAGACCATGTGTCGCTGTAACGTGTTTGGACCATGTGTCGCTGTAACGTGTTCGGACCATGTGTCGCTGTAACGTCTTCGGACCATGTGTCGCCGCAACGTGTTCGGACCATGTGTCACCGTAACGTGTTCAGACCATGTGTCGCCATAATGTTTTCGGACCATGTGTCGCCGCAACGTGTTCGGACCATGTGTCGCTGTAACGTGTTCGGACCATGTGTCGCTGTAACGTGTTCAGACCATGTGTCGCTGTAACGTGTTCAGACCATGTGTCGCTGTAACGTGTTCGGACCATGTGTTGCTGTAACGTCTTCGGACCATGTGTCGCCGCAACGTGTTCGGACCATGTGTCACTGTAACGTGTTCAGACCATGTGTCGCTGTAACGTGTTCGGACCATGTGTCGCCGCAACGTGTTCGGACCATGTGTCGCTGTAACGTGTTCGGACCATGTGTCGCTGTAACGTGTTCGGACCATGTGTCGCCATAATGTTTTCGGACCATGTGTCGCCGCAACGTGTTCGGACCATGTGTCGCTGTAACGTGTTCGGACCATGTGTCGCTGTAACGTGTTCGGACCATGTGTCGCTGTAACGTGTTCGGACCATGTGTCGCTGTAACGTCTTCAGACCATGTGTCGCCGCAACGTGTTCGGACCATGTGTCACCGTAACGTGTTCAGACCATGTGTCTCTGTAAAGTGTTCAGACCATGTGTCGCCATAATGTTTTCGGACCATGTGTCGCCGCAACGTGTTCGGACCATGTGTCGTTGTAACGTGTTCGGACCATGTGTCGCTGTAACGTGTTCGGACCATGTGTCGCTGTAACGTGTTCAGACCATGTGTCGCTGTAACGTGTTCAGACCATGTGTCGCTGTAACGTGTTCGGACCATGTGTCGCTGTAACGTGTTCAGACCATGTGTCGCTGTAACGTGTTCAGACCATGTGTCGCTGTAACGTGTTCGGACCATGTGTTGCTGTAACGTCTTCGGACCATGTGTCGCCGCAACATGTTTCGGACCATGTGTCACTGTAACGTGTTCAGACCATGTGTCTCTGTAAAGTGTTCAGACCATGCGTCGCC